>JAUZST010013849.1:2500-35486 GCA_034779995.1 Parotocinclus haroldoi
CTATATTTGCACTTGACTATTATTACTTAACTATTTATGCCATGACCATTTCATTCGACAAATTAATTACCATTGTTAATACAGTCATAAAACACGGGTACGATAGCTCAAAGCTTCAGATCCTGACAGATAAACATTCTGTTATCTAATAATAATAATGACATATTCGCTGTATTAGTAACATCAGAACATATTTATTACATATCATGCCTAAAACACTTGTGACTTCGATCCAGTTGCAGACGTTCAAACCTATTGGTTAGCGAACAACATTAATTGTAGCTTAATTCTAAAAAAGAAATCAGACAAAGTGAGACAAACTGTTCCGACTGAACACGAACAGAGAATGATTAGCAGGAAATGATCAGGTAAACTAATTACACGCTTTTATTTTAGATTTCTTATGGCGCAAATCGTTAAGTTCATTCATTTCAGTGCTGTGCAAAAGTCACCACTGGATTTGTTGTTATAGCCCGAGTACTTCGGTCGTTACACCCCTAAAGAAATCCGTTTTGTTCTTTGGTCTGTTTATTAGACATTTAGAGTCAGCAGGAGGGAGGTCGGTTGGGAGCTTTAGCACCGGCAGCACAGAGCACAAGTCTTTACGTTCTGTACCCTTATAAGCTATCGTTATCGGATTAAACCTAAACACTGATCACAGTTTCGTAGCTGGGTCTGAACGTGCATTATAGATTCTTTTTTTTTTCATTATTTGGCAGAGTAAGGGAACCCGGGACGCTTTTTAATCCTGAGTCCACTTACAGAAATACTGACTGTATCATAGGTACGTCGTGTCACTACAGAAGCCTCTCCTCAGTACGAAAAAAAATGAAAAGCCACCTGGGCAAAAAGGCACCTGAAGGACAACTGAGCTTCTGGAATCACCTCAGATTCTGCAGGCAGGAGCTCAGCCAGAGGGGCCGTTGGTTTACTGGGGTTAGTGCGGCGCCCAGATCTAGAAGGATCCCTGGTTGTTCCAAATGCGTGCTCTTGGGAACCTTCTGTGCAGCAGGATTTTTTTCGGTCTTCTCCAGATCCGTCTCTGAGCTCTACAGGCAGTTCTTTTTCTCTCTTTCTCTCGGAACTCCAGTCAAGATGGAGAAACATCTCAACGGTGGTCAAGAGAAATGCGAGGCCCCTAGAGCTTAGTCACAGGTGTTAGACCGAAACAACAGAGAAACAAAAGGCGAAATAAAGTGAAAGGAAGAATAAGAATGAAACCCACTTGATATCTGAAGTTTCCGTTCTCAATCAGGGTGTCATCACGGACTTAAGCAGGACTAAATTAAGACAGGCTGGCGTATCGGATGTGTGAAAAGCACTGTCAGGGCCGTCAGCCATATGTGACACTCCAGCACAACGTGCAATTCACCTCCAGCTGTGCATGTGCCTGACGGGCAGGTGATGTGTGATTCTATTTATATCCATTCATGTGCCTCACAATGGCGACGGCGAGAGGGCTTTGTCGTACAAACCTCTTCACCGTCTTTTTATACCTTCGATAAATTATTCAGCCGTACTTCGAACTGCTTTGTAAGCATTGTTAGTCAAATTAAAAAAACAAAACAAAAACAACTACTGGCTTTATTATACTGACCGATAACAACTACTCAGTCAGTCAGTATTCAACATAGTATTAATTATTAATAATGATATATTCCCGGGTTCAGTCCCAGGGTGGGGCGGCCTGGGTCCTCCCCGTGTCTGCGTGGGTTTACTCCGGGTACTCCGGTTTCCTCTCACAGTCCAAAGACATGCGTGTTAGGTTAATTGGTGTCTCTAAAGTGGCCCTTAGTGTTTGACTGTGTGTGTGCCCTACGACGGATTGTGGCCCCGTCCAGGGTTGTTCCTGCCCTTGCGCCCAGAGTTGCTGGGTGGGCACTGGGCGGCCCATGTGGAATAAGTAGAAGATAATGGACGGACGGATGGAACTGTGCTCCAGACCCTACCCAGCAACCCTGACCAGGATGAAGGTTTACAAACTTTACTAGGGCGCTCAAGTTTTCCAGCTCAGGACTAACCAGGATCAAACTTTCTTCTCCCCCCGACAGAAGCCAATCCTGTCATCAAAGAAAGCTTTGCAAAGCAGCTTCTGCGCACTAAGAGACAGAAGCCGGGCTATCCTGATGAGCCAATGAGGGTACGAGAGCCAAGCTGTACCATGCTAACTACCATCAGACGTACTGGATAGTCTCCCATAAACAGACCATACTAACTCAAATCCTTCTCTCTCTTTTTTCCCTGGTCCTTCAGGAGCACATGCTGTACTTACAGCAGCTGGAGCTCAGGGCTCGTGAGACAAATCTTGAAAACTGGTTGAATCCTCACTGTTACCCTCGCTGCAACCGTAACTATGGCTACCCCGTCTGATCGCTCAGCGGCTCCGCGTCGGTACACACAGCCACCAACAATAACAACTGTGATAAACAATAATTCCGAACACAAATACCTTTTCCTGAGACCTGAGGAAGCCTTTAGAGGTTTAGGATTTTAAGCTCGAGCCGAGGCTCACTCAGGATCTCTGAAAGTCGGATTAATGAACAGAGGCGCCAAAAATAAAGCTTCCCCGGGTGTTAGACGTTTAGGAATCGAGTTCAACTTCCAATTGCAGGAACTTCTTTTATTTCCCCCTATTTTAACCCGTTTTATTTTGGTCTTATCTTGCGTTCCAGATTTAGCCACCTGGAATTCACAGGTTGTTCAAGATACCAGCGCCAGGGTTTAATCTAATTACGGGGCGGGGGATTATTATTATTAATAAATAAAAATAACTCAAATTTGCCCAAGCGTGTCTGCATGTCCTCCCCGCGTCTGTGTGGGTTTACTCCGGGTACTCCGGTTTCCTCCCACAGACCAAAGACGTGGGTGGTAGGTTAATTGGCGTCACTAAAGTGGCCCTTAGTGTGTGACTGTGTGCGTGTGTGTGTTGGCGCCCCATCTAGGGTTGTTCCTGCCCTTGCACCGGCTGGCCCGCCACCCCCGTGTGGTTTAAGTGGAAGAGTATGGGTGAATGAATGGGTGAATTATAGGATGTCTTATGATAATGACATTAGGAGAGCTTTAAACTGAGGCTTGTTTCTGTCCGCAGGATGAAAGGAAACACCGAAGATGGCAAAGGCATTGAAAAACACCCGGAAGGAATTCGAACCAGAGCTAGATTTCTACATTCCCAGATTATATAACAGCGTGTGCACTTTGCTGACACCGATTCAGCATATTTCATCTTAGCCGTGCACAACACAGTTGACTGGTTACGTAAGGTTTCTCATATTAAACATTTGCTTTGCATTTACATAGCGACTGTGACTCTTTCTGTTTGCTCTGCTAATTCAGCAGGACCGCATATCAGAAGCAAAAGATTGTCAAATAATCGGAAAACGGAGGAGGCGTGTGTGAAGTGTTAAAGACCGAATGACATTTTGACAAAACAGCTTCTATAGGCCACAGCGGCAAGTATTTTGGTATTCGTGCGACTAATATAAGGCTTACTCTCGAGCGAACACAGAATCTGGAAGCTTCATTCGAGATGCCAAAGTAGATCCTTGAACAGTCCATGGAATGGATGAGGAATCTTCATGGAAGGGTAGCAGCCAAAAGAACACTTTTTTTTCCAGTGGAACAGGGTGAAAAGGTTAAGAGATGCTCAAGCTCACAAAGATTGGAAGAAAGATCAGTGGCAAGGAAAATGATGAAGTGAGAAATCCAAGATATTGAAACTAAAACTGTGGGTATATATATATATATATACGTATATATGTATGTATACACTGCTCACAAAAACGATCAGATATTTCCAAACAAATACGAAGAAAATCCCACAAGAACTGCTGGACAATCTGATCCTGTTCCTGCCCCGCCCCGTGTTTTGGCTCTTTTGGGTGACCCTACACCCTACTGAACGCTCCATGTGGTCCAGTGGGGGTCCGTTCTTTCCTCGACCTATCATTTGCTTCTCTGATGATCTTGTTTCATGAAATACACTGCTCCCCAAAATCAGGGGATATTTCCTTATAAAATTTCTACATGGGATCCTCCCGTTTCTATCGACCCTCTTTGAGGTGTTTCCACAGCTTGACTCGATCCGCCTGTAGCTCCGTTGATTTGTACACGACTTGGAAAGACACACACCTCCCTCTATACAGGGATTCACAGTGAACGGCGCAAATTAGAGCAAAAACCAAGCCGTGAGGAGGACATAACTTTCTGTAGAGCTCACAGGCAGGGCTGTGCGGTGCCACGGGTTTGGAGGAGGCTACTGAAAGTTCTGCTGCGCCCAAAGTTAATAAAGGGTGCTCTCCGACCCACCAAAGTAAGTCATCGGGAGAGAGGGGCATTTGATTAACGAGGAAAAACCCAATGGTCACTCAATGCCCAATGCCTGGGCTTCAAAGGTCCTGTGTGGGGATGGAAAAAAAACCTTCCAGAAGGTCATCACTGTGGCACTGCACCAATCTGGAGCGACCGGACAGAAGCCTCTTGTCAGAAAAGACACATGGACGTCTGTCTGGAGCCCAGATGAATGAGCACGTTCCTCATCGGTGACGTGGATAAACTTATAATACAGATGTTTTACAAAGTCACAGGACTGTAAGCTTGTCGTGATCACAGTTCACAGAGCCTTGGGAGAAAGCGCAGGAAGGAAAAACCAGCAGAACTCGACATCAGCATCTTTATATATCCAGTATACAACCTCTGTTACAAAAGAAAATTGGTATCGTTTTCGCATCATTCGTACAACAAGAAGGAACGCAGACGCGACGCCAGCTCAGAGCTGGACCTCTTTCTGGTGCATGCAAATCTTTTCTGACCTTCGATTTGCAGTTCAGTGTGTTTACCACAGACAAAGAAACACAGTTTTCATACCTTAATATACACGTCATAGAACAGTAATAAATACTTAAACAGGTACGAACAGTCCTTGGAGAGACGCGCGTTGCTTAAATGTCCTTCGTTTGACACGGTCTCCCAGTTCGGCCTCCTTATTCATCCATTGACTTATTGAGCTTAAGGTTTTCCAAAAAAAGTCTGGTCCCTTTTTGAGTCTTGGTCCTCCCGGGGTTCCTCCTCATCACATTTAGGGAGCTTTTCCCGCTCCACTGTTGTCCCGGGCTTGCTCACGTAGTGCTGTGGGCCTACGAAACTCTACAGACTGCTCCTGTGTGGAGTTTGCATGTTCTCCCACGTCCCAAAGTCATGCGCTCTGTGCGTGCGTGCGTGCGTGCGTGCGTGCGTGCGTGTGCGGCTTGGTGCTGTTTACAGTTTGTTAATCCCAGCTCCTGCGACTCTCCCATGAATGAAGCGGGTATGAGAATGAATGAATGATGACTGTCAATCATGACTGCGTATCCTTTTTAAAATAATCCCAAGATCGAAACGTTCCCAGTCTCCTTTTTTAACAGGTCGGACTGGAACGTCGGGCCGAAATGAGTCCAACTCCATCCCGAATCCCAGCTATACGTGGCGTAGGTGCCTTCTTCCGAACGAGCACTATTTAGAAGTGTCCATAATTAAAAACGGTGGCGTGTGTTCAACACTGAAGAAGCCTGAAGCAACCGGATCATCTTTTGTCCTTAAAGAAGCCTTGGTCTGTACTGCTCTCCTTGATGGTGACGGTCAGAAAGTTTGTGGTCACGTCCGTGATCGTGACCGTCTCCATGCTGCTGAGGTGGGGCCTCCACCCGTCGTCTTCGTCGTCCTCCGCCTCCTTGTCCTCCGGCTCTCCGAGTATCCGTGCCATGGGGATCTTGGCGATGAGTGACGGCTGACGACGACGACGACGATGATGATGATGATGATGATGATGTCTGAACGCGAGCACGCCCCCCGGTTTGAACTGCCCCCGATTCCCGAAGTGTTTGAAGAACTTCAGGTGCTTCCGGTGCAAGTGGCTCAGATTTTCTCGCGCTCTGCAGTCTTCGCTCGTCGCTCTCCAGTCCCCGGGGGAGACCGTCCTGCGGTGGAACGGAGAATTCCGGTGTCCGCGGGGTGGCGAGCCGTCCTCGTCGTCCTCCCCCAGCTCGAGACGGGCCATTTTGGACGGGATGCCGGACATCGAGTCGTCGGACTTGCTCTTCTGCGAGTGCAGCACGCCCTGGAGGGTCTCTCTGAAGCACAGCTTGGGCTTGCGGCCCCTTTTCTTGGGCACGTGGACGATTGCGTCCGAGACGGGCCTCGGTGAGGGAAGGTCTCTGGAAGGTTCTGAGAGCGCAGGCCGGACGCTCTCGCCCCTGTTCACCGTGCCGGGGGGGAAGATGGTGGGAACCACTGTCCGGAGGCCTTCCCTGGCCCTCGGGGTCACCAGGTGCTCAGGGTTTGGGTAGGTGACGTGGACGTTACGTGAACATTCACCGCGGAACTCGTACGACCTCGCTTTGGCCTTCGCCTGGGCCTGCGACATTTCGAAAGAGGTTCGTATTGGTTAACGGACAAAACCTTTCATGAATGTGTGTGTTCGTATGCAAACGAATGTGCTAAGAAACGTCACAAAAGTGGAAGTGTGACCCGTAGAAGGGCAACGTCTGGGTTTAATTGATTTGGAGAACAGCATGTATACCTTTAGTATGAAAGTCTTCAGCTTTGGACCTCTCTTCTTGGGACCGAACAGCTCCCTCTCACGCTCCCTGAAAAGGAAACCGTACAAAGTGGTATAACGACACTCCAGACCAAAAGCTGCTTTCAAAAAAACAAAAACAATAATAATAAAAAAGAAGAAGAAAAACAAAATCGGATTTATTCCGACGACAGTAAACTAACTCGAGCTCGTGCACCCCGATGGCGGCTTGATATTTCGGGCTGCAAAAAATGCAACGTTACTTTATTCGCCCTCCGTTCCGTTCCCGCAAACCTTCGCCGTACAAACAAAAAGCAAGCCGGGCGAAGGATGCAAAGCGTCCTCTAATTACGGCTACAGACAAGGAATTCTTGACTCTGCATCGCCGCGTTTCCTTACCTTTCTTCAAAAGCAGCAAAGAGTCGCGAGTCCAAGATATTTTCTTCAGGCTCCCAAGTACTGTACCTGTAAGAGAACGGCATTAATAAGACCCGGATCTGCTTGATATTCGGCGCACCTTAACCCCGGTATGGATCTGGCAGGCTTTCTGCAAGGCCAGCGTGTGTCGGGATCATTTCGAACCCCTTAAAACCTCCAGGATTATTCAATTATTCATCAGGTCTTCGTATTAAAGCCCGAAATGCAGAAGTCAGTACAGAATAAATAAAGGAATTGGCCTCTATGCTGGGGTGTCCAGAGAAGCACCCACCAGGGATAGTAAAACCAATCTGCATGCGTGCGTGTGTGTGTGTGTGTGTGTGTGTGTGTGTGTGTGTGTGTGTGTTGCATGCACGCTCCGCTACAGCTGAATCAAAGCTGGTTTGACAGCCAGCCAAAACATAAAATCAGCCAAGCCCATAAACAGCGTGATGTCTGCCATTAGATACTCACTTGGCGGACCAACCCTTCCATTTCACCAGATATTCCATCCGACCCTGCGCGTGCCATCAGACATATGAGGGGAGAAAAAAAAACACAGAAATGTTTTGGTTAGGCGGTGGCAGCAGGAGCAGCAGGAGCAGCAGGAGAAGCAGGGGCAGCGGTGGCGGAGGAGGAGAGGAAGGAGGCTGCGATAAAAAAAAAAAAAAACCCGACAACACGCATGCATGCATGCAGGAAATAAAGCGGTAGCGTGCACACGTGGAGAACGGAGAATCGCAACACGCACTCTTCTGATCCTGCGTTTGATGATCGACTCGGCGGCGAACACGCGCTCTCCAACCGCAGACAGCTCCATGTTTACCGTTAGCTTTAGCCACACCAGGCGAGGAGAGCCCAGTCCCCTCTCTCTCTCTCTCTCTCTCTCTCTCTCTCACTCTCGCTGGTCTACTCTCTCGCGACGCTTGCAGAATTCCAGGCAGCCCATAATACTCAGCCGGTGCGCGCACAGCTCGAGACGTCATGACGCTCTGTCCGGACGGTACCATTCTAAGCCGGTTCATTGGTTCAGCTGTTACCAAGCGTTCGGCTCGTTCCTCGTGACAAACGGCCAAAAACGCTCCTTAATGAGCCGAGGCACGGAACGGGAGCCTTTTCGGTCCCCGCGGCGAGGCCTGTGCGCACAAATAAGCCGGAGAATGAAATGTGAACATGTTTTGATAATAAGCAAGGTGTCGCGCGCATTTAATCGAATGTGTATAATTTAAGTCACGAATAAAAACTACGTCGAACACACACACACACACACACACGCACACACACGCACACACACACACACACACACACAAGAAAAAATTCTCGGCTGTTCCTGCTCTCTGATGTTACTCTTTCAAATGAAATATCATTTCATATAAATAGTCACTTTTGAATTGTCGTTCCACCCCGCATCACAAAGTGCTAACTGAGTTTAAGACACACATTTTAAGCTAAACTGGAAGTAAAATGGTTTCACGTGTGCTGTCACCCTGACCTGTTCCCATTCCTGAAAATTAGGGAACACACTGCGAGGCACACGGTCTTCTGGATCTTCTGAAGACCAAAACTAAGGTAGCTAGGTCAATGTCAGAGTCACTAATGCTGTTAGTAGGGATGCCGTGTTGGTCACGTTCTGTGAATTCGGATTTTTGTCATTTTAGAAGAGTAAAAGTAACAGGAGAAATCATGTGAAAAGAGCGTAAAGTTGCCTGAGATTAAGGCCTCCTCGTTATGATGGATGTGTTTTTTTTATTTTTTAAGATTACTGTGTTTAATTTAAGTGACGTTGGAATCTCTCCAGATGTTTCTGCAGCAAGTGTGGAAACACCATGACATTTTGAATGACATTTTGTTTGACAGTTCATGGGGAACCCCCTGGCAAGCCCCCCTGGACACACTTGCTGGTTTGGTTATGGTTAAACTGGTGAACTCACACGGTCTTGCTGGTAAAGCTTTCCAAACACCAGTGTCTAAAACACAAGGAAACATCTTCTAGAAAGGCAGGGACTTTTAAATGTGGGACTGTGGTGACTCAGTATTTAAGGCACTGGACTGCAGCCCAGAAGGTCCTCAGTTCAAATCCCATCGTGACCAAGTTACCACTGGTGGGTCCTTTAGTAAGACCCTTACTCTACAACTGTCTACATCTGTCCAAATCTGTACATGAAATTACTCAGTCATTTAGGTACGTTTTTTTTATTTTAATTTAAATATTTTTTGTCTGTCATTGTTTTTTTCGTGTCCAAGAGTCTTTTTGCCTCTTGCCAGGCTGCCATTGTAAATAAGAAACTGTTCTAAATGATAAATAAAGAATTTAATCGTTTTGTCAGCTTGAGATATACCAATGTTTTGAACAACGAAACATTTTCCGTAGTGTCCTTCTATAAGCATTGTTGCTGCTTAGTATAATTCTTGTGGAGAACACAAAATTCATTCTTGAAATTCATGCAGCTGTTACCATTCTTTTCTTTTTCACATTGTTTGCATGTACAGTGGTTCTGACACGGGTGAAAATCCTTCTTTTCTCAACTTTAGTAGTAGTTAAATGTGACATTTATAAAAAGCGCAAGTAAACTAATAAAAACACACATTTCAGAGTTTATTAGTACTTCATACGTTACCATTTTCTATGGAATAGCAGCTAATTAACAAAATCTGACTTCACAACATTCCAAAGAGCATCTTGTGATGTTACTTAATACTATAGTTATACTATAGTTACTTAATGTGGCCCTAAAATAATATCTTGATATTTTAGTGTACTTTTGCGCTGCCTTTTTTTGGCGATATATTCCAACAAACAATTTAAACAAAATATTTTATACTTCGAAATACCTGACCTCACGCCTTTTTTTACTTTCCTTGTGCTCAGCTACGTGCTTCTGCTTAAGGTGGTGAAACGCATTAGATTTGTTGTTACAGACTTCTGCATGGCTTACGTATCACTGTACTTTGTTGTACATCATATATTTTGTACCAAAACCACCTCCACACCACCCATTTTCTGCCGCGTATGTTGCTTTGCCTCTCTGCCTTCACACTGTGTGAGAATCTGTTACGTCATTTCGTAAAGACATCGGAATATCACTATATGGATGTTTTATATCATCTAAAAAAATTATACTGGCATTATCGTGAACGATACGATATGGCACACCCCTACTTGCTGGATTCAGTTTAGATCAAGAGACTGTGAAGGACAGTCCATGACAATCAGCACTTATTGATCATCTTTTCAGGTCATTATCCTGCTGCAGTATAAATTCTTCTCCACAAAGTTTCAAACAAGCATCTTCACTGGTGCTCTCAGACTCTTGTTCAACACTGTAGTATTCTTAGTGAAACGTCAGAAGGAACTTTACTCCTGAGTACAGTAATAACACTACTGTATTTCCTCTATTTGTAGCCAGTGAGGGAACTGAACACTGAGCATTCGGGTCTTTCTAAGCAGTTCTCAGTTTCAAGCCTCTCCACTATTATTCATCACGATCCAGATACACATAAATCATTTTACTTGGGGAATGCACTGCACATACAGAACATTTATCAGAAGAGCAGACGCAGACTTTAAGGTCTTAATACAATATAGCATCAACCCACTCTTTCTCTTTTTGATACGCCTTACTTTTGGAGAAGTATAAGAGGTGGACATATTAGTCTTTCAGAATTGTAAAGTCAAAGTTCAGACCTCAGCTGTGACCTAAACTAATGATTACATCCATCCAGTCGAGTACTTTATTTACTAGGCCATCACAGTCTAGTTCTTTCGGTCTATAGCTTAGACTGTATGTCATTATTCAGTGTGCCTTATAAAGACACAAAGTTCTCTTTCATTAGTTAATATTTATATGAAGATAAAACCCAGAAATCTAGAATTCCAAAGGTTCAGAAACTTTTCATACTGTCTGTCTTTACTGTAATAATTCTTCCAGTTACTTCCAGTTCCTTAAGGTTTTATGGTTTCAGACCTGCACTACTGTATATTTGTATACGTAACTGCAAAATATTTATCCAAAATACCACAAATTCTACAGATGAAGTATTATACAAAACCAAACGATTCCAATTAATGGTTACCGACCCACAATTGGCCACTGGTTTTTTTATCACTACAATTACAAAATTACAATGACTATAAATAGAAATCACACACAGTGGCTTACACAGATTAGGATTAAACATGGCAAATTCTTTGTGACCAAAAGTAAAAAGTGTGTGTGTGCGTGTGTGCGTGTGCGTGTGTGCGTGCGTGCGTGCGTGCGTGTGCATGTGCTGTATGGTTTTGCAAGCTAACACCGTACCCACTGAGAGTTTGGTTTTCAGATGAGGGGTGAAATAGTTAACAGATTGTCTTGATTGCCAGACGAACTTCATTCTCTGCAGACACACATGGTTGTCTTTTTATCCTATCATTGTGGGGACTTTCCACTGACATAATGCACTGCTGACCAAAATTAGGTGATATTTCAAAATGAATATGAAGCGATTTTTTAAAAAAGCATTTGCTTATATTTCATCAAATAAGATCATCAGATGTTTGATTATGGTGATTGAGTAGTAAGGGATATATTCAGGGGGTGAACAGAAGCATGTTAAACTGGACAAGAGTACCCCACATTGACTGTTCAGTAGGGTGTATGGTCACCCAAGACTGCCAAAACACACCGACAGTGATGGGGTATGGACAGGATCAGATTGTCCAACAGTTCTTGTGGGATCTTCTTTATATTCATTTTGAAATATCCCCTCATATTTGTGAGCAGAATATTACTGTAGCTAATTAATGCTACGTCATGTAAAAATTACATTCGAGGATTTTTCAAACACTATGGGTTATTTGGTCCTCACAGTGATATATAAACTTTAAACCCCACCACACACAAATGCATACCACATGCACATAGTTTTCACATGAATGGGCAAAACCAACACTTTCTTATGACAAAATTGTGTGAATATACAACCAGCTATCTATATCTTGTTCTTATCCTCCCTCTCTCTCTCACACACACACACACACTCTTTAATCGGGAATGAGACAAGTACTGCCATCTAGCTGATATATTTGAGAAAAGGAAATTTATTTAGGAATACCATAACCTTACACCAATAAATGACACCAATATTGAATATTTCTTGTTCTTATAGGCATTTCCATGCATAAACACATCAATAATATAAACAATAAAGTACTACAAGATATAAATATAAACCTAAAATAAAGCAAGGTCCCAAAACTATGGACATTCCTAAACCTACTTTAACATCAGTTTATGCTAAGCTAAGAATGATACAATGTTCTTCTACAACATGTAATCCAGTGGGTAGCACTGCCGCCTCACAGCAAGAAGGTTCCGGGTTCAATCCCAGGGTGGAGTCCAGCCTGGGTCCTTTCTGTGTGGAGTCTGTATGTCCTCTCCCTGTCTGTGTGGTTTTACTCCGGGTACTCCGGTTTCCTCCCACAGTGCAAAGACGCGTGTTAGGTTAATGCGTGTCTCTAATTTGCCATTGGCTTATGTGTATGTGTGTATAACTAGCTCTAATATAACCTTGTGTGTGTCGCTGAAATGGCCACTGATGCTGATAGCGACATTCGGCTAAAAAAAAAAAAATAATCAAACCAAAACGATATGCAATCTTATCAAATTGCTCTCCGATAACATAGAAAGTTGCTTTTTTTAAATCAACACTTACGTTCAGAATGCTTAGCCCACTGTGCAATCAATCCTACATGATTTTGTCATACTGTACAATGTAGTTCTCAGTAACACATGATACAGGTGTTCATTATATTCTGCTATGCTCTGCAATTCATCCTTTCATTCATAATCACTTCATCCTTGGGGCACACACTCAGACACATCTGCAAACAATGTAGAGAAGACGATCGATCTATAGGCATGTTAATGGCAGGCGGCAGGAAACTGGACTAGAAAGGCAAATGCAAACAAGCACAGAACAATCTACACAAAACACTGACTAGATAGCAGGATCAAACCTGGGTCTGGAGCTGTCCCTCCCTCAGATACAAGCAAGTATGTGTCTGTGTGACGCCCGGTTGCATCTGCAATGCCCAAACCTGCCCAAAATGTTGCCTAACACTAGGTTGCCTATTAAAAAGATCGTAGATATGGACAATGGGCCTGTCATGTAGGGAATGCAGTTACACATTTCATAATGTCTGTTTGGGTAAAGTACATATATACCTTATTAAAAATCTATAATAATGTCTTAATGTCTTGGCATCGACCACAGGGTACGTATGTACACAATGCTCATTTCAGAGAAGGTCAGTTGTGGGAGTTTTTGGCCGCCCATGCGCTGTATCATTGGGTAATCGGTATTACCTGCTAATCAAACATGCCTAGTGAGCAAGATGGCTATCGCTTTAGGCTTCATTAGTTGGGTTTAGTGAACAGACAATTTATTCCTTAATCGCAGTTATTGTATACATGTAACCGCTAATCGTGAGCTAAAGTGTCATGATTGTGACAGGCTTGGGACAGAGTAGGTTTTATTATTATTATTGAATGTCATAATAAATCGAAAACTGTCAACTATATTTTTCACAAAACTTGAGGCATACTTCTACGTGAAATAATTAAATACCCAGTATTTTTGTGAGAATGTATGTTTTTTTTAATCCTAGCCACCTAAAAAGCGATTAATGATGATTTTCCTTTTTTATTAACTCAATTCATGCCTTTGGTTTAAACAGGCAATAACTAAATATTTGTAAATGGCTGTGATCTGGGGCAGTACGGTGACTCGGTGGGTAGCACCAATGCATCAGAGCAAGGAGGTTCAATCTCAGGGATAAACAGGTCCTTTCTGTGTGTAGTCTGCATGTCCTCCAAGTGTCTGTGTGGGTTTACTCTGGGTACTCTGGTTTTCTCCCACAGTCCAAAGACTTGTGTTAGCTTAACTGGTGTGTCTAAAGTGGCCCTTAATGTGTGATGTGGCCCTATGATGGATTGGCACCCCCTCTAGGGTTGTTCCTACCCTTGCACGCAGAGTTGCTGGGTGGGCACTGGCTGGCCCGTGACCACTGTATGGATTAAGTGGAAGTTACTGGATGGACATATGGGCTATGGTCTGGATTTCGAATTATATTTTTGTTGGTTTCTTTTTACCACGGGTTAGGATTTGACTGAACTCATTTGATAAAAAAAGTTGACTCCACCTCTCCATAAATCCATACAGTTGAATTTCCATTGATCTGATTTTCTGTTAAGGCATACACAGTAATTTAATGTCCTAACTTGCTATAGCACTAATGACTGATCATCTGAACGGCCTCCTGAATCAGAGAAATCAAACTGTGTGTGAGGGGATGTACATCGTGGAAACAGATGTCTAGGTGGCATCTTGCCTCTACATACGTCCACCACCTCTATCACTGAGTAACCTAAAGTTGTATTCATTTACTTTTAAATTTATATTTATATATACACAGGTTAATTATAAGGTAATTTAGATAACTCTAAAACATTATATGGGAGGACCCCTTAGAGACAAATCCCCACCCTGTACACATATAACAAGCAGTTGCACTTTCTAAGAGTTATTGAGGTAAATGGCTTTCTGGGCTCACACTTTCAGTTACATATTCATCATCCTATTTGAGTTTGATCATTTTAAAACTTCATTCATCACTTTTCATTCAACTTTTCCACCCCAGTTCTGGTCGGAAAGCTAGCGTTTATTTTGTCCTAACTGAAAGTGCATGCACAGGGATTTTTCTGTCACCAGTGCTTAACTACTGAGAGGAGAGAAAGACATAAGCTGCGAGTCAGCCACTTGCTAAATGAGGCCAATGAACCACATGGCCGGTGAGAACCAGCGCTCCAGCCTTGTGATTGGTTCATCCAGATTAGGAAGGGGAATGCTGGGATGTCAAGGGAGGGGGGATGTCACGTGACGAGATCCAGCAGAGAGTTTGATAATAGGCTTTCCCTCTTGCAGTTGTGGGCAAAGAAAAAGAGAGAAGCCTGGACGAGGACCAAAAAAACCCCTCTACCACACACAGGCTGCACATTGTTGCCTATTCACGGCACTCCATCTCAGGCCACTTTATCATTCAATTAGGACAGCTTTCACACCACACAGCGGAGAAAAGGGCCCTTCAATCAAACTGAAAACTTCACACTGGCACTGGAGGGCACACAGAAAGAGAGCCACAGTCCTCTCTCCACTTTCATTACTCACTCCCTCGCTTGCTCTCCTCTACACCTCCCACCACCACCCCCTCCTGTTGTTGTTGTTCCAGATTTTGTAAAGAAGAAAAGGATGGAGAGAGGGAAAGGAAGAAAGAAAGACAGGCCATTTGTTAACACTGGGACTTGTCCTTCTATCTGTTCTTACTCCTCTGTTACCCGTAATTTTAGGCCCCCTCCACTACCATCACTGGTTCCCTGTAGTTTTTTAGGTGGGGGGCATATATCTTGTTTTTGGGGTTGGTTTTTTTTTTTTTATTCCACACTACTGCCACTGGGGAGAGCTGTGGTTAATCCAAGCCTGTTATTGAAAATGCTTCACAGGCACAGTGGGCATAGCAAAAGTGAGGAGATGGGACACCAATATGGAGATGGTCTGCAAGCATGCTGCTAAAACTTGTTAAAACCGACAGTGCTGTAACCAAATTGAAGATGTTCTTCACTTTGGAGCCTGTACAAACTGTAAATGAGGAAGTCATGAACATTTTTAAGAACAGGCCAATTAGCTTCAATTGCATCCGAATGGAGTCGGGTTTAAAAACACTGGCCCATCACCGTGGAGACATGACTATGAGTCTTGGCAGTGCCACGGCCCTGCTGGCCTCTTCACAGACACAATTGGCCATGCCTGAGAGTAGGATGGCCTGAAGGGAATTCTCTCTCTGCTGCTGTAACAGCAGCTCAATTTCACCTGCCAACGACAAGAAGCCTCAGCTCAACAAGTTGCAAGAAGGCCCTATCTGCACTATCGTCAGCCTTTCTCGGTGGAGGGGTCGGCACATGACGGGCTAACGCCAACAAGGGGAAATGGCCATTATCGAATTTGGCAGAGGAAAAAAAAAAAGAGGACAAAATACAATACAATACATTAAATTAAATTAAAATCAAATGCAGCCTGAGAAAACAAGGAAAAACAAAATAGTATAATATATTTTAACAGGGGGTTTCAGATGATGGGCCTTTCAAAACAATTTACAGTTTATGCAGGTAACAATTCAGTACACTGTAATTGATTACTGAGCCAATTTCAATTTAGTAAGGAACAATTTCAAACTGAATGACTTATTTTGACTGTCAACTGCTACATTAATGCTCTCCCCTAATATCCTGTCAAATAAATCTAAAGTGCTGTGAGACACACACCTTTGAATTGTAACTGAAGTTGCTTTCAGTTATTGCCTTAAACTGATTCGCACTTTCTCTCTCTCTTTCTCACTCTCTCTTTTACTCACTCACACCCAACAGAGAACTAGATTGTAGTTTGATTTGCGATGGCTGCATCATTTTTAGCCGTCTTCATTTTTGCCTCTTAAATCCATCGAGTTAGTACCGATCTGGATGAGTTTTACAGAGTAATGTAGAAGTGTAGTAATTAGTAATGTGATTACTTGTTCTCAAAATGTACTGAGTCCGTTGTAACGTCAGGTACACAAGTCCTAATTTGCTGTTGCGTTACCACCCCAACACTGCTGTTTAAGCTCAGTGCAAAAGCATGGGACACATTTCCACCATAATACATAATTTATTAAACAGAGTTTCAATTAGTTTGGCTCTGTATTTTTACTATACTAAGAATTAAATGCAAACACATTAAGTACTGTATAAAATGCTTTAACGCTATTAACACAGAGGTAGGCAGTAGTGTGGTAGTTGTACTCAGTTATATTTGCTTATGTAACTTTTGAAACCTATTTTTATTTTAAAGTAATTATTCTATACCTCCATTGTTTTTTTAATTTTGTATTTTGACCTGGTTATCTGGTTATCATGAATGTCTGAATGTGAAACACATCTAAACAGCATTAATTTAATGCTCCCAAGTTCACCTTAATTGAATAATATCGGGTCTGTGCAGGGGTGAGAAAGGTTACAAAGTATGGAGCGAACTAAATCAAACAAATATAACACAGAATTTTAATAAGGCAATGATTTATTTTTCTTTTGTTAGAAAAGAGTTGTTCGTGCTCAACTGGTTTCGCAGTATTAACCAGTGTTTGCGTTGTTTGTGCAGGTCTAACATTAAGTGCTTGTTTACCTACTAAACCATTACGTTTTGAACTTTAGCATGTTCCCTTCATAGGTTGTTATAACATAGCATCAAGCCAAATATCACTGTAACTGCTGTTGTCAGTGACCTGAATTATGTTTAGTCATGACATTTAGAAACGTCATTTAGATAATGACATTAATACATTTGTTATATTAATAGAGAATTAAAAAGAGGCTGGCTTCCACACTGAAACGATTAACTAGCCAATACAGTTCTAAAAGGTTTGAATGATGGAATATACTTTGAAGTATGTCCCATGCTAAAGTTTGGTCACCTTTTTAGATGTGTTATTGTTCATAGTTTGTTAAAATATGCAAAAATATAGTACTGTACAGATGATCTTTAAATATTTTTGCTTTTCTTCTGTGTAAGTGCATCAGTACAAAAGGCATTGCTTAGATTTCAAAATATTAACTATTAAATATTAAAGAAATCATTAAGCATTGAACCCCTTGTTGTATAAAAAATGATTCTTTTGGAAGTATATATTATGAGTAAAAAAGTAGAACAAACATAAGATCTGTGTCATAGGATGTGTGATCATGTGATCAAGTGTCCAGGATGCTGGGAACCAGTGGGTTTCTGAACTGGTAAAGATTTACCTGGTAAAAAAATACCAGCTGCTTTGTGGTTTTACTGTGGGCATGCTGGTTTCCTCACACAGTCCAAAAACATACGTGTTAGGTTAATTGGTGTCTCTACATGTCCCTAGTGAGTGAGTGTATGCACTCTGCGATCGATTCTGGCTCTGTCTAGGGTTCTGCTCTCCTATGACCTTGTCCAGAATTAGAAAGTGGTTAAGAAAGTGAATGAATGAATTTTACATTTTTGCTCAATGGATTTTTCTTACATTTACCCAAGATTTCTTGCATAATATCTTTAATTTGTATTATGTTTTTTTCCTACTTGTTTTGGTCAGAATGCCAAAGCACACCCTGACAGGGACACCGGTTGTCACTGTTGCAGTGTGTGGTGATAACTCACCCCACCAGCATAACCCAGCAGGAAGGACTGCTGGAACTCAGGTTTAGGTCACTGCATTGGTGGGGCAGTCCTTTAAAGCACTGTACAGCATATGTTCTCTGCAGGTTTTAATTTAATTATCGGCATCTTTACAATCAAACAATAATTCTATAATTATTTGCAAATATACCAAGGCAAAAATGTTGATTAATACTAGGTTTGGTCGAAATTAGTGGTTGCACCATTTCTAAAGAGTCAGATGTCAAAAATATATAATAAAGTAAAATACAGTCCGAACAGATCGCTTTCAAAGACGATCACAATCACAATCACAGCATGATTGCATCCAATATTAACGTGACTAGATCTAGTGTTAAGATATAAGCCTCATTCAGAACTCTTAAATCAACCAGATTTGGGGTTTTTTAACAGAATTAAAATAGCTAGGAATGCCTGGGTGTGAGTATATGGACTGTAGTAAATTTGAAAAGTGAAACAGTAGCATGACATTCCCCATGTTTTTTTCACTTTTAGAGCTTTTTCTAATTCCCTACATTCACTTTCTAATTTAATCACAGTAGTTTGAGTAGTAGTCTTATATCTCTTAAGAGGAATTTTACATGAACAAAGAAGGTATGCCTCCTAAAGCATCCATTCATCAGCTACATTATTATCCACACTTATATACACGCTAGTAAAGGATACCCTTTAGCCTTCAGAACTTGTCTCTGTGGCATAGATTTAACAAAGTGCTTTAAGATTTTGGTTCATACTGACATGAAAGCATCTTACAGTTGAGCGGATTTGTCGACTGCACATTCAGCAAATCTCTTGTTCCATCTCAGAAATCGAGACTCAGAGCAGGTACTGTTTTTCCGATGTTCTACTGTCCCATGAGTACATGCCAACTGTAGCCTCGGTTGCCTGTTCTTAGTTGACCTTAGAGGCACCAAGTTTGGGATTCTGCTGCCTCAGTACATCTGCTTCAAGGTTCTTTGTGTTTTCAGTTCAAAGATGCCCTTCTGTATATATTGGTTATAACAAATGATTTAGTTCCTGATGCCTATCAATGACTCTGACTGTGGTAGCCTAATGGATAAGCTACTGGACTATGAACCAGAAGGTTCAGGGTTCAAACCCCACCTCTTCCAAGCGGTCACTGTTGGGTCCTTGAGCAATGTCCTTAACCCACAATTGCTTGGACTGTAAGATATCTGTAAGTTGCTCTGGATAAGAAAGTCTGCTAAATGCTGAAAATGTAAATGCATTAGCTTGAACCACTCTGGCTAATTTCCTCTGGCATCAACAACACATATAAACCTGTTGAACTATCGCTAACTTTCTATTGTCATAGCTTATGCCACCCATTGGGAGGGATCATTGTAATATCTTTAATATCTTAGACAACAATACAATCCTAGTCTGTTTTTTTTTTTCAGGTTTTGCACAAAAAAACTCATCTGTGTGATCTCGTTTGTATCTTCAATTGCCCCTAGGGGATGAGTAAAGTTTTCTGAATCTGAATCCTGTTGACGTTCAGGAGATTATCTAAAAAAAAAAGTCTAACATTGTGATTGGATCTGGCACTAAAATGATACGACTGACCTCTGATGAAAATCTCTTATCTAATATAAACAGCCTTTAAATGCCTTTAATTTGTACCTATTTAGGATGTGTGTTTATTTTTTGAATGAGGCGCCAACTAATTAAAGAAAGTTAATTCATAGGCTAGTCTTAACATCCACAAACCTACTACATCAACCTTATAGAATATAATTACAGATTAACTGCATTACCCTCTTTAATATTGCATTTTTTTAGTTACGTGTTAAATAAAAGATATATAAAGTAGGACTGTCATTTAGTTTACTTGTTTAATAAGAGCTGAACTTGCTGTCAGAATTTGGAATGAAAGTCAGTAACAACCTAAAAGAAATGAAATCAAAAGTTAATGAAAATTAATTTAACAAAATTAATGCTGTATTTTATGACCGTAATTTCTATTTGATTCAAATGACTTCTAAAACATTTTGTTTTGTTTTCAAAATGTGCAAAACTACATTAGAGGAGAGAGCGTGCCTGAAGGTGCCTGAAACACTTAACGAAGGGAGCAAGAATGAATCCCAGCTCAAGCAGGGAGCACATACTCCTCAAAGTGAAACTAAATTAGAATTCAACCTGGATTCAAGACCTTGCAGTTTCCTCTGGCCAGGTTGGGCATCAAATGCAGGCTATGGACACGTGTTGTATACGGTATACCTTCGTCCGAGTTCTCCAGAGATTTTCTTTTTCTTATACTTCTTATTTTTTTAATGGGAGATTAAAACAGGTAACAGTTTACAGTCACTGTGGAATTTTTTGGAAGTCTCAAGTGAGATGATTCACAGCAACTGAACATCTGTTTATTTTTGAGCAACTCAACATCATCTTATAATTAAAAAGGCATGTGACTGGTACGGTGCAAATATCACTAACCTTTTGTAGTACCCTAAAATGAAATAAGTTTATTGTGACTAATATCATAGAAGTCAGTACCAAGAACAGTGGTAGGGAAAAAAACGCTCTGCATATGGTTTTACTGCCCAGTTAATCCTCTGTAATGTACTGAAAGTCAGAACATTGACTGCTAATGAGTCACATCAGTTTTAAAAGTTATGTAGCTAAAGCCTTAGTCACTCCATACCATAAAATTAGATGGTCTAAGGCGGCGTGTATGTGGTGTGTCACCATGTTGTTTAAGGAAAAGTTAACATTTAAGTTAAAAGTTGAACATTTACATATAAAACCAAACCGTACCAAAATGGTTTGTATATTACATATTAAAATAGCAGGAGCCTATTTTCGTAATTTTCAGAATTTCAGAATTTACTCCCTCGTACCAATGTCTTCCGGATCTGTGCTAAGAGGTGGGGTGGCATATAAATAAAAAGAAGTAGTAAAGGAAGCAAGAATTTGTCATCAAAGTTTATAGCTGCTTGTTCAGTGACTCACTAAATTAATTTGTGACCACAGCCGTCCCGATCCCTGTCTGTCGCCATTCTTTACTTTCGGCACGTGTTTCTTCTCGCTGACTCATAAGAAGGGCACTAGAAATGTCCTGCATTCTCTGTACGTGACTGTTTTCCTCTTTTCTGAACCATTCTGTTGAGTGGTTGTGCTAAAAAAAATGCACATTTTCTAATCCATTATTGCGACTCACTAAATGACTACTTGCAGATGGAATGATGAATAGATGCTGATTTTTTTAGGTTTGGTTCAGTTTAGATTCCAGTTCATTTTCATTCACTCACTCATTCACCGCTTTGATCCTGTACAAAGTTGCA
This sequence comes from Parotocinclus haroldoi, assembly GCA_034779995.1. Lineage (NCBI taxonomy): Eukaryota > Metazoa > Chordata > Actinopteri > Siluriformes > Loricariidae > Parotocinclus > Parotocinclus haroldoi. The sequence goes on from JAUZST010013849.1 coordinate 24,017, forward strand.
GAACAGATGGTACCTAACCGGCAGGCTCCGTTACGGCACATAGACTCACCCACACACACTCTATGGGCACTTTTAGAGACACCAATTAACCTAACATGTATGTCTTAGTACTGTAGTAGGAAACCAGAGTACCCAGAAAAACCGTACGCAGATACGGAGACGACATGTACACAGAAAGGACCCAGGCCACTCCATCCTGGTGTTGAAACCAGGACCTACTTGCTGTGAGGTGACAGCGATACTCACCAAGCCACCCCAGCTCATGTTGTGCTTTTATATTCAATAGAAAGCTGCAAATGCCAATACCCGTGTTTAGTGAAACGTAAATAAAGCTTTGCATTTACACTCATAATATGATTTCCATTTATGTTATTTAGCAGATGTCCTTATCCAGATTGATTTACAACTCTTATAGCCCAAGCAATTGTGGGTTAAAGGCCTTAAGGGTCCATGGTCCAGTTCCTCAAACACTAGGTTACCATGTATGCATGCATATGGCCAAATAATTTAGTTCATATTTATACAAATCTAATATTTATACAAACGTAACTACAGGGAAAACTCAGCTTCATCCCATCTACTATCAACTAAATATATTGCTCACAAAAATTAGGGGATACTTCAAAATGAAATATCCCCTAATTTTTGTGAGCAGTGTAGTATGTAACGACACAACATAACACTGATCATGCAGTAATTTGACAAACTAATTAGTGATTTGTTTCTATTGCGAAGGACATTACTTCAGTGTCTTGTAAGACAAATACATAAATGAGTGTGCTTACATGCATCAAGTTTAAATGCAAAAGTAACCGCAGAATACCAGATTTTATGTTTCAGAGTCTCAAACATTTTAATTTCGTGGTACATTTAATTATGGGGTTGCCAAATTGGCAAGAACAATGCCACAGGTCAGTGGAAGATGAGTACAAAAAAAAACATAACTGGTAACTGGTATACATGCTATGAGAAATCTGATTAATGGGTTTAAACTCCAGTTCCATTTCTAGACTGGAGTGTGACTATTTGAATAGCCAGATAACCGCATAAATGTGCCTGTAATGAGATTATTAAGTGCATGTAAACGCATTCACCGACTACTGGATGAGTGCATGAGGTATATTCATAGACTATATTTAATGTGTACTGGTGTTTGTAAGACAGTGGTCACATCCAAAAAGTGTACATTGGAGAGTTTTAAATCAAATCGGTCCACTCTTGTGGCAAATTTAGCATTGACTTAGCGGTTTAGCTATAATTAACTTGCAAGCGGGGATTCATTTTGGTTTTGTCAGCTTTTAAATAGAACGTGGGCAGCACGGTGGCATCTCTGCCTCACAGCAAGAAGGTCCTTTCTGTGTGGAGTCTGCATGTTCTCCCCGTGTCTGCGTGGGTTTACTCTGGGTACTCCGGTTTCCTCCCACAGTCCAAAAACACGCGTGTTAGTTAATTGGTGTCTCTAAATTGTCATTGACTTGTGTATGCAAACCACCCCAGCCGTGTAACTGGAAACAGCTGCACGCCGTTCCCAGGCCCGGATAAATGGGGAGGGGTGGAGAAAGCAATGGCAAACTACTCCACTATCCTGCTGAAATACTTCATCGATCACATCGATTAAAGACAGAAATGTGTGGAGATCGATGATCCATCAAGTGACCGAGAAGTCGGCGCCGACTGTACGGTTAATCCAATCCAATCCAAAATAGAATGTAACTTTCTGAAAACAACTTCTGAACATACACAATGTTTTGTAAGTTGGGAATCTGTCTAGAATATCTGACTAAGCCACTTATCAAGCTAACTCAGCAACCATAAACACTGTGCTCATAAGCATCCCATTAGCTGCAAATTACGCTACATGCGTATTAAACAACTTTTAGTCGGTTTCTGTATTATTACAAAATATCTCAGCTGCTCTAATGCTAAATGTAACAAACTCAATTTTGAGAGTAATGAAGCTCTGCTGTTGGTAGCTAATCACAAAAACAAGTATGATTTCAGATGCATGCAAAATGGCAGTAATGTGACTTGCGTAGGTAAGCTTTTTTCATAGTTTGAATTTATGTCACATCAGTTGTGTGCCAGGTGAATAATCAAGGTCTGAGTCAGCATCTCTATTTCTACTCTATATAAAAATCAATAACAACAATGGCAGTTGTTTTAGCATAATGACTATGGAAGCAGCAGTTGAGCACATAACAGCAGCTTCCTAGACTTAGCAGTTTGCTAGTTATCATAGCCTAGCAAAATTGTAATTTTACATGCCCAAGTATGAATTGATGCAGTAAATGAGCGCCACAAAAAAAGCACCACAGGGCGGCCTGTATTTCCCCCGACTGAGGATTGTATCTCGTATAGTGCAGACTAAACTTTAAAACATAATCATAAGCTATATCCTCTGTCTGTGTAAAGGGACTGTGTTGGTGTCTGAAGGGACATCTGATAGTAAGCATTAATTAATAATCATTCATAATCATTCATAATCATTCATAATGATTTAAGGATGTGGTGGATTGATCTGATCTAAATTTGATCAAAGTGATGTCTGTACAATAGAGCAGAGCTTATTTATTATTCCCTAGTTCCGTTCTATACACTGAAAAGCATTGCCAAGATCGGGACACGTTTCTTCCCCTCATAACAGGGACGTTAATTGGCTTTTGGGTTTGCAGTTGTGCCCATTAGTGCTTGTTCAACTCTCCAGAAGCGACAGCCCACTTTACCTCATAAAAGTCTGAACTCCGATTACTTGTCGGATCTAAGAAAGCGTTTTAAAAGCTTAATCTAAACTTTATGCCACATCAAGTGAAAGTAGCTGTTCTCACACTTTTCAGATTTACATGTTTTTACATATAAATCTAAATAACAATAACAGTATGGTTGAATTCAATTTAATTCAGTAAGGTCTCAATGCAATTCGCATTACAGTAAATTACTTAATGTTCTGTGTATATATGGTTAACAAAGAGTAACAAATATTTGATTCATATTTTCACTTACATACTTGCGCTCAATATTAACAACAAGCCCTTAGGTTTAAGACCGACGTATACAAAGACTCAACATGTAATCATTGACAAAAAAATAAAGCCACCAGGTTGCATTTTAATTGTACTACTTGGCATGCAGTTAGATATGTTAGATACACAAGCAGATGTGTTAATGATTACAGGTGTGCTCTGATTAGACACTCAGCATTGCCACAAGAGGACGTGTGTAAAAGTGCTTTCCCCGCTGCAGTATAAAAAGGTTCTCAGGGGCTACTTTTGGGTAGTGTACCTCTTAGCGAAAGATCACTGACTGTGTGACCTCTGTAATCCACTCGAAAGACATTTTGCTCAGCTGACAGGCTTTAAATGGCAGGCACATAAATGGACTGAGAGAAGCGGAACATTTCAACAAATTGTCCGCCACCTAGGCAGTTCTTTCCTAGTTGTCAGGAGGTTTTGGGGGCGATGGTTTCAGAGCACACACACAGCGAACAGACTCTGGATGGCCAGACAGACTATAAGTAGAGAGATAAGAACGAGCAACTTCAACAGACTCAATATCCAGACACAGGTGGCACCTTCACCACACATCCCTTTCTCTGCCAAGACCCTTTTCTGGTTGCCTAACAGAAGGAAACTTGTTGTTACAGTGCCCATTGTGTGTTCTGCCATTGACAGAGAGCTGCCATCCCCTTCATATGGAGTTGAGTTATGAATAAGAAACCTGGACTGCTATGGACTGGGAGCATATTACAATACCACACTTTGCACCGCTATGCTGATTGAATGAGTTGTAATGATTTTAAATGGTAGACTTGATCATTATTATCAATCAGATTAAAGGAACAAATCACCAATTTATATAATGCTACTGTGCTTAATGCAAAACTACATTACGATGAAAATGTATCTGATTTTCACATACATACAAGATATTGTTTAAATGCATTAATTAATAAAAACATTGGAACATTGGAGTCCAGGCCTCAGGGGACCTACACAATCCTAGGCAGGTGGTTGTATTCTTATGGCTGATTAGTGTAAATCTGCACGTGCAAATTGTTTCTATTGCTGTTATACAAACACTTAGATTGTAGATTTCTGAACAGTATATGTATATACAGTACACATTTAGTTTCATTTTACTCTTCTCTGGGGATATTTCATCATTTTTGTTAGCAGTATAATTTAACAAATACCTTTAGGAACTTAAAGAACATAATGATGGATGAAGAACAATGCTGGGTGGATGTGGGACTGTGATAGCCTAGCAGTTAAGGTACTGGTCTATGGACCAGTAGGTCCTGGGTTTAAGTCCCACCTCTGCCTAGCTGACAGAGGCAAAACTGCTTGGTCTGTAAGCCTACATAACTTGTTCAGTCAGTCTGGATAAGAGCGTCTGGTAAATGGATGGATGCTTACAAACATGACTGAAAAAGTCCCTTCTATATATAAGCACAAACAGTTTGAACAAACCTTCCTATAAATAATTTTAATATGACCACTATTCCCAGCTATGTAGAATGACCATAAAGCTAAACTATGAAATAACAAACATTTGTTTTATAATCCATGATAGGTAAGAGTTATAAAGGATAGCGCAGAGATACATTTTTGTTCAATATTTTTAATTGAAACTCGATTGCTAAAGAAAGAAAGCAGCAGATGCTGGCCATTGTCGGCTATTATTACAGAAAGGAAATAAACTGATTAGACACTTAATGATAAGTTATTTGTAATTAGCTAATTTTTTATCTTTAGTATATTTTTAGTTACACCCGTGTAACTTTCGATCGGTCACTTTCATGCATTGCACCCTAGCCCAACTATAAGCCATGACAAGTAAGACTAGAGCAACAGTCTGTCATTGCTATTTTATTTAGTGGACATTTATCTAAAGTTGTGACAAGTTGAGTTTCCATTAATGATAACCACATGGAAGACTGCCAAATATAGATTTGGTTTGTAGACTTGTTTATTTTAACCACCTGTATTCTGACCAATCCTGTGCTACTGGTGGCTTTTTTATCCACACGGCGAATGAACATTCTACAAATCGCTTACATTGCCATAGCAACCGTAAGAAAAGAAGAAGCATCTCATTGTAATGGGAAAAATTCTCTAACTCTGAGCAGCTATGGCTAGACTTCAAACACATACTGATTATGGGAACAAGTGATGACTTTTTTTTCTTTTCTGCCTGAAACAGGAGTCAGGGTTTGAAATATGTGCTAACGTTTTCCTCATTTTGTTACGCTGCACATTTTTTGTCGTAGTAACAAGGAACAAGGGAGTTTAGAACACCATCAAATTAATAGTTAGGGTCTGCACAGTTACTCTCATATCCCTAAATTTCTTTATTCAGCCTTGATATAAAATCAAAACTAAATTATTTACACCATGCCCAGCATAATTATAATGCCAGATATTACGAGATGTGTAATCTGTTGACTTTTTGTAGTATGGAAAGTAGTGAAAGTGCTTGCTGCAGAGCATGACACTGCTCACACACAGATCTGCTGCTGTACTACATACATTACTGCACAAATACACAAACTACAATTTACAAAAGCTAAGCTTTCTGTTTTAGATACTGAAACGAGTTCCAAGCTGAAAGTTACAACTACAACTGCTGGCTGGAAATTCATGACGACATTCATTTATGAATTAAATTGATAGCATTTAATCATTTTAGACTAGGGCTGTAAAATCATTATTATATTTAATTGTGGTGTTGTGAAATTTTTGTTGCGCTTCTTTTAAATAAGTTAACCCTAAATAAACACAAGTTGGGACAGTCGGGAAAATGCTAATCAGAATCACAGCGTTTCGTACTTTTAGTAAGACTTTTATTTTCAGTATGAACCCAAGATATTTCATGTTTTGTCTTTTCAACTTTATTTTAAATGTCAATAAACAATTCCTGCATTTCCCAAAAAAATGGGTCTCGGACAGGTAGTGTTTCAGTTCTTAAAAGGCGCTGTGGCACACAGGATGCCAAATTATTTAGTGTTTCAGTTTCCGTGCAAACACGTCTGAAGTTGTGCAACAGTACTGAGTCTTCTTGTCACATTTTTCGTTTTAACATTCCCCACACATCCTCTACTGGTGACGGATCAGGACAGCAGGCAGGGCCGGTCCAGTACCTGTACCCTTTTCTTTCACAGCCATGCCTTTATAATTTGGGCAGCATGAGGTTTTGCATTGCCTTGTCAAAATGCATGTCCATTTTCCGCAGCACACAGTGTCCATTTTATCCCAAAAGATCATCCCAAATTATGATGCATCTGACCACAATAAACCTTTCTGCTATGTGATTGTCCCAGATGCCTCCGAGCCCTGACAAGTAGACCACTTCAGCACATAATTAACATAAGGCTTCTTTTTGCACCATAAAGTTTTAAGTGGCATTTGTGAATTGTATTGCAGTTCTTGACTAAGGTTTGCCAAACTAATTCTTTTTCCATGTGGTTTATGTTCTGTCAATGAATTATGGTTTGTGATGCAGTAGAGATCAAGAGTCTTCAGTTTAGGCATGTGCCCTTACCCTTTACTGAATTTCTTCCAGTTTCTCTGAATCAGTTAAAGATATTATGGACTATCGAGAAAACATGAAAATCCCTTTCAGTCTTATTTAATGACCATTGCTTTTCAGTGCCCTTCCCAATTCTGTTCACTATAGGTTAACACTAATATCTGAATTTGCTCTTGGATCCAGAGGTCTGTTAGAACTCAAATTTCCAATGTAACAAGTAATGATTAATGCATCAGCATTACATTTTTATGTATAGGCTGTATTCGTATGTAAATCATGGTTAAAGGCACAGATAAAGCAAATAAATATAATAATCAAATAATAAACATATACGTATTAAACAGATGAAACGAGTGCAATTTAAAGACATGAAATAAGTGAAAATAAATTGTAACTTTTCTGCAAATGAGGCAAACCGTTTTGACACATCTTATCACTGGGGCAGCGGCACCAAGACCGAGTGTGTGTCTGAAATCACACCCGTACACTGATGTAATATACACATGAACATCAATATAATAATACAATCAAATAATAAAATATACTTAATATACCTATATGATCACTCCCTAGTTCTTCTTCTTCTTTTGGGTTCTATGCCGATTAACATAACATATCAGTGTACTATTGCCACTGACTGGGCTGGATTAGTGCATCGTCTTTGGAAGATTGCACCACTGAGTGCTTCATTTAGGGTGCCCATGTTTGAAGTCTTTTTGTTCCAATAGTAAAATGGACCATTATATGTCCAAATTGTTGAAGTGTAGGCGTTAAAAAAAGTCTGAGCTTCCACTTGGTAGGTAGAATGTGAAAAATATGGAATAGGCAACCATTTCTACAGGCAGATCCTTCACCAATCAGTTAAAATGACCTCTTTTGGTTTACAAACATCCTTAATCTGAGCTTCTTGCTGCAACACTGATAAACAGTAGTAACCTCATAGTAGTACTATAGTAGTATAGAAGTATAGTAGTAACCTTAATACCATATGTTGACACTGTAGAAAAAAAACAGCATGGTGGAGAGACTTTTGCCATGAAAGTTAGAAAAGACTAAAGGAACTTCCCGTTAGTTAGTCATTTATCTCAACCAAAGACATTGTCCTCAGTCTTTCGTTTTTATGTCTGGCTATCCTGCTGTGTTACTCTGCAGCTATAAATTCTAATAACTTCTAAGGCCGGTCAATATACCAAGAATAGGAAGAGTTTTACTGGCTTCTGCGAACTTGGCTTGATTATATCTCTACTCCAGCCTTTTTCTCCTCCCTCTGACCTTTTTTCCTCTCTTTTATGGTGTGACCCAGGGCACCCACAGGGTTCAACAGTCACTGCTACTGTTCATGACGCTGCAACAGTGGACTAAGTCAAATAAACACTCCCAACTGTTTGTGTAGGAACTGAAATGCAGGAGTACACAAACATGGTGCACACCAACAGGCTGACTGACACGTTAGCCATTAGGTTCCGATTTGGTTCATTTGTTCCCGCAGCACTTATTGATCAACCAGAATAAATACAAAATTCCTTCGTGTGCCAGCGTCTTCACTGTTTCTTCCAGGTGGGGGTGAGGATTTCATCTTTTTTTAGTTCGGTTATTAACTAGCACTTGTATGCTCCAGAGCCTGTTCTACCCATTAACCCCTCTGATGCTCTTTTCTCATGATAATCAGCCTGCTTCCCCATGGAGAAGCTGCACGATTGAGCGGAGCTTTCTGAAGAGTAAACCAGCCCCCCCCTCCTCCTCGTCACACACATGCTCACTCGCTCTCTCCTAGTGCATATGCACACTGAATCAGGCATGTAATGTGCTGCCTTTTCAGCGAGCACATTGGACAGATGTAGTACGAAAAGTTATGTGAGGGTTTGCTCAAAAGGACTACTCACACTCACATATGGTGCTGTACCACATCAATTACTGCGCAAAACAGCCATTTATAAAGACTAACTTGTTTGTTTTGAATACAGGAACTTATCCGGTGTTGAAAGTTATGGGCACAAAACAGAACTAATGCCTGTTCTGATGCCTAAATCCTGACATGACAACCAATAAGCTGCATAATGCCATAATGCTACACTGTTCTCAGGTGATGCGGACGACACGCCGACCGCAAAGGCCAGACGTTTCATTAAACAGCTGTGAATTTGTTTATTGGAAGAGTGTAGTGTGTAGTTTGTGATAATGGTTTGGCAGGCACGCACAGCAACAGAATCAAACTGTAATTTCGCTCTATATAGGAAACAGCGTGCCACCCCAGATGCTGTGCAGAAAACAAAAGCTCTTTCTCACAAACAAATGCAAAAACTTAAAGTTCTGCGACAAAAAGTCCACGAGCAAAGGCACAGCTCTCTTGATGTAACGTGTTTTGTGTATATTTTTTGTAATAAAAATGCTAACTCTTATATGCACAGTACACCTGTCAAACGGTTTATAGGACCCAGCCTAAGAATAGTTGTGCCTCTGCTTTTTTCAGAACATTCCTAATTGCAAGTTTATTACTAAGCCTGTGTGTATTTGTTGCAGAGTTGTTCCATAGGTCCAGCCTGTAGTTTTACTTTTTTTTGCAGATAAGTAGGCAATCTCACTGAGACTGAATGAATAAATATTTGTATTCATATAGAAATAGAATTGAATTTAGATCTTTCAGATCGCACGACTTAGTAACAGCTTAGTTGTGTACACAATTGCAAAGCTGAAGGCAGGGAAAGTGCGTACATGATTGGTATAGACTGGGGTTGATAAATAAAAACATTTTTGTCTAATACAACATTTTGTCCGTTTTTTCTAAACAAATTATTTCTGCAAACACACACTCGATATTCGGTCAACTGCAAGCAGCGGTTTAGAGGCTGCAGGACAAACCAGACTTAGCGCGGTTCAAGAAATGAAACTCGATTAAGAAACCCAATCCGACTTGATGACAGCAACCTGTAAAACTAAAACAAAATCCGACTCTCGGGATGAACCTTAAAAGCTCAAAACGCACCTCAATAACAAAAGCAGAGTCTCGTCACGCGCTTCGCTTCCATTTCCTTATTGTGCAGCTAGAGGCGGTGGAAGTGGAAACTGAGCTCATACTTCCAGATCAATCAAACCCCCTGTATGCCAATCAACAAGCATGCGACCGGAGGACTGCAGTTAAGCCAGCAAAAAAAGACAGAACCACTGCACGGCACACGACGCGTCCTCGTGCTTATATGGAGCTACAGGTGTGCACATGGTTATTAAGTCGCAATAACGACGTATGGGTGCAGAAAGTCGGGCTTATCACTCGCGGGCGAGTCTCTAATAGCCGGAGATAAAGTGCAGGAACGAAACGATACGTTTAATTGGCAACAGATGAGTCGTTTCGGGTGCGTTTGAAAAGGCTACTGATTAGTGTTTGCTCCATAAAGTTCATTTCCCATTCTCCAACCAAGCAAAGTGGCAAATGGGTGCAATTCAGCCCAGCCGAAAACAACACAAATAAAACAAGGGACGTATTGCCACCCTGAAATAAGCAACCATGAATCTTAGATGCCTTTTTAAAAGCACTGGATTAAAGCAAGCTTCGCGCAGAGCCAAATAAAAGTTTAACTACGTGACCCGTATCTCCCGAACGGAGCTCCAACAAGCTCGAAGGGGCGATAAACATTCAGAAATTGCTCAAAACTCCACCGTCGGAGCCAAAGCCACAACCAACATCATTTGGCACAGCCGAAGCTCCGGGCCACCGAGTGCATTCTGTTTACCGACTGAACTCTTCACTTCGGCGCCGTATTTATCGAATAAGTTTACGGTCGTGAGAGCCCGAGGGTCTCGCAATTAATAATTATTTAGCCGTGGCTTCACTGAATAAAAAACACCCAGCAGAGAAAAACACACGCCGTCGGATTAACCACGCTAATGTTTCTACTCAAAGCTTCAGCAGCACCGCATTTAAACACGACAAAAAAAGGTGAAAGCACGCATGCACACATCAGGACGTGCAGCCACATTTGGAGGACTTGCAGAAAAAAGCCAGCAGTTAAACAGCAAAAAAAAAAGTTGCCAGCATTAGCCAAATTCACGAGGAACCCGGTAACATTCCGTCACCGAACAAGCGTAAACCTACCGTGGGAGAGCCCACGCCACCTTCCCCGGTCTTCCTCCGCGCGAGCTCACGATTTATTAATTTTCCCGATTTTTCTTTAATTTCTGGGATATTTTTCGTGGCCTGAACGGTTCTCTCACTCTCACTCACTCACATTCTCTCTCTCTCTCTCTCTCGCTCTCTCACTCGCGCCAGAGTTCTGGGGCGCGAGCATTGTGGGAGTGTGACGTCAGGCCACTTTCACAAACTTTTTTAACGGGGTTTCTAAACTATGCGTGCGCGCGCGCGCTCTGCATCCATTCGTGTGTGTCCATTAAAGTGCTCAAAATCCGTTTTGGAATATTTTGAAGAAAGTTAAAGAATACTAAATCATTATTAGAATTACTTTTTCTTGTATTCAAATAACTCGGTTTACATTCTGTTTGAATCCAATTAAGTTAAACATGCCTGGAAATGAACCTCAACGATTCGAGGTAGCTTAAACTGTGCATAAAACTCGGAATATCTGTGCAAAAAAATAAAAATAAAAATAAAAAACCACAACTTAATCGCATTTCCGTATTTGCACCGAATTGCACCAGATACCTTTGGTGGGCTTTTTTAGATAAATAGAAAAAATATTGTATATTAAAATATATCAGTTTATTTTAGCTATAAATCTATCAAACCCGGTTCAAAGCTATAATTAAAATTAGGGATAGGACTGGATATAACTCGATTGGTCAAGCAATTATAACGAATCCAGTTTGCTGTTGAATAAATGCGGTCTATTTTTGTAAAATAATGTAATATATAAATAGATATTATTATTATTATTATTATTATTATTATTATTATTATTATTATTATTATTATTATTATTATTATTATTATTAT
>JAUZST010013850.1:0-10842 GCA_034779995.1 Parotocinclus haroldoi
GTGTGTGTGTGTGTGTGTGTGTGTGTGTGTGTGTGTGTGTGTGTGTGTGTGTGTGTGTGTGTGTGTGTACATATATACATACTGCTCAAAAAATGAGGGGATATTTCAAAACGAAATTAAGTGTAATTAATGGCTTAAGTGAATCTCTAGAGACCTGTGAATCTTTGATAGAATTTAAATTTTTTCCCCACCATATTTTTTCACCATTTATTTTTTAACAGCACTACATTTAAGGAAATAACTACAATTGAACAATAGCGAAATGGCACCTTTTTATATTTTTAATCTATGCTGTAATGTTTAGTAACATTAAACATGTTATTAATTGTAACTTTATTTCAACAGACCTACAGTCCATTTAGTAATATCATAAAATTTTAAGACATTGTTGGGTCCTGAAGTTTACAATTAAGACTATAGATGCACCTAATGCACTAAAAAGACTGAATATAACACTGGCTCATCATTGACGTGTCAGCACCGGTCTCATAAGCAAAGACCCAAGTGGCTAAGCCGTTTTTAAAGCTCTGTGCAACAGAACTAGTGTGCTGCTCCTGTGCACATGTTAAATGTGACCTGCGCAGAATTGATTATATGAGACTGGTTGGTCGACTACAGTTTATTATTGATCACGCTCACTTCTTTTTTCTTTATTGATATCTGAAGTCAGGTTCAAAATCCTAAAATCCACGATTACGATTTTCTAAAACACAGAAATCACGGCGCTCTACTTCCTCCAGCAGAGGTGATGTTGGAAGGCTGTAACGTTGGGCTGATGAATGGTATTCTCTTTAGTTTACACTTTTAAACTGATGTTCAAACTGATACAACGGTGCAGGGTTTAATGTGAGCTCGATCCAGCCGCAGCAAGATCTGGTGTTACACCCAGTCCTTGCATTCTTGCTTTAAGAATTTATTCCTTACTTATCCTTGCAGAATATTTTCTAGTTTTGAAATGTTCCTAGGTCGTCCTGCATTTTTGCCTGTTTGCATGTTGCATGTTTGCCATCAAATTCAAGTCTGGGTTATGGCTGCAATGATTAGTTGATGCAATCCACAACTTTAAATGCATTGCTCACAAAATTTAGGGGATATTTCATTTTGAGAGCTCTCCTAATTTTTGGGAGCACTATAGTAAACCTTCTCCAATTAACAGCAGTTAATTTAATTAAGTCAATTAGTCTCCACTTGGAGGAATTGTAGAGGGAGGAACATAGTCCACTGATTAGTTCACTACCAGAATTATTATTAGTTGCATTCAAAGGCTGTTAACCATAAATTTTTAGAAGTCATTCAACATGAAAGTTTTTTTCTTTGCATAACAATGTCTTTGATTATGTACATAGAGAGTTTAAAGGTTTCACAGGAGCTATGCTCTAGAATTGACAACACCAAAGCCCTAAAAATTATTCTGAAACTTTACTAAAAATTTTAGTCCAAACCTATGCACCTTTAACAGAATTTATTCCCGCTGGAAAATAAAGGGTTACATTGTTGCCTTGCAGAAAATATCATACAAAAAATTAACACATCTTCATGTTTTTTGTTTGAGCTGGAATATGTGACATTTCTGGTGATTAGAGTAACAAGATTGAGGCCAGTACAGCTTGTAGGTTTCACACTTTCACTGTTAATATACTGAGCAACGACATCCAAAACCATTTTATGTAGTGATATTTAATATATATAAGAATGAGAAACGCATCCTGGGCAATATACCGGAATTTTTATAATCAAATTCAGTAGTTCTCAAATTATTCCACGTTGCCCTCCTTTTGTAAATGAGAATGCTGTAGTTTATTTTAAATGTTGCCAAATGTTTTTAAGTGCGTCGTAAAGATATGTCAGCATAGAGAACAGTCAGCAATCTCTCACCAAGAGAGGAACACTACCCAAAAGTAGCCCATAAGATCCATTTTATAGACAAATGAGGAAAAGTACTTTTACACCCTTTTGTGGCAAACTCTTCTGTTTATCCAAAACACACTTGTAATCATTTATATAACTTCATGCCCTGAGTTTTGGAGCAGCTCAACATTTCTGTCGGGGTGCATTATTTTTATGTCAATGAATGCATTTAAAATATTTACTGTGTAACAGCATTCATTTGCATTGCTGTGCCCAGTTGCAATAGCTCCATGCCTAGAGGGTGCACACCCCCCACTAATCTAATAAATTCATAAACGGTGATCCAGAAACGTAAAGTTAAGTTGGATATCTAAATTAGAATAGAGGAACATGATTACAGATCGCTCGTTTAATGTGTCTGTCTCTGAAATGATTCTTACCGTTAAATTATCTGCGTAAGATTTGTGGACCATTTACTGCATCTGCTGCCTTCGTTTCTAGAACGTCAGCCTGCCGAATTCCATCTTGTGCCCTGCTCTTTAAAATGCATAAATTCACTTCTCGTGTCGTTGCGAGCATATTGATTCCTCTCACCTGTCTTGCATTTCCTTGATCACAACCACTGAAAATGATTTAAAGCTTTTAAAGACACTTAGTCTAAAGCAATTGAAACTATTCACTGAGTTTTTTGTGCGCTAGGTACAAGCTCTTTGCAAGAACATTGAGCAAACGTACTGAAACGACTTCTGAACATGTACATGTATCTAACAATGTACAGCAAATGTTCTCATACCCACATCTGTTACTTTGCATGGCATGATCTCACTGTCTAATACGTTTATCTGAACCTATTAATGTTGTTTCTCATGTTGGACGTGCCTGTTCGATTAAAGATCCATACCAACTATAGATGTTAAATATGCCTGTTTAAGGCATTAGAATGACTCAGTTCATAAGACTGATCTGCGTGAGTTCAAACATGTCTGTATCAATCATTTTTATTGCTAGTGACCTATATAGAAAATTAATTTCTCAGCTGGAGGAGTGTACTCTAGGGATGGCACAATACAATACATTTCGTAATCGGTACCAGTAACACTAAAATTCTACAATTCTCAAAAACAATTTCAATACTACAAAAAATGTAATCAATAAATATTCGTCTAGTCGCAGGGCTGCCCCTTGCGGTCTGGGAAATCCGTGACGCCTTTGGTACCAAAATATCAGATTTCGTAACGTCCTTAATATGCACATTAACTAGCTTGAGCAGTGCTCTGTTATAAAATGCTACACTGCTCATAAAAATAGGGGATATTTTAAAATGAGTAGTCTTGGGTGGCAGTCTTGGGTGACCATACACCTTACTGAACAGTCAATGTGAGGCACTCTCATCCAGTTTAACATTCTCCTGTTCACCCTCATGAATATATCACTTGCTACTTGATCACCATAATTGAGTTTGCATCTCATTTGTGTAATCAAACAACTTTCTTTGACGTTTCAGTTGCTCTTCTGATGATTTTGTTTTATGAGATAAAATCAAATGCTTCTTTTTTGATTGCTTCATGTTCATTATGAAATATCCCTATTTGTTTGTGAGCGGTGTGTAAAGCGAACACGCGCTGATTGGGTGGACATTCGTCAGTGCATACCGGTATATTCATTAGAGATGGGTCAGCTAAATGACTATAAATAAGAACTGTTCTGCAATATTTATGAAAATGTATTTAACCAATTACATGTTAAACAGCTGGAGCCATGCCAGCACAGAGAGCGCTATGGTGAACTGGCAATGTAAATATGTGCATGCAGGAGACAAAGATGTATCTCTTTAGTGGAACCTGGAACTTCAGTGCAGCTTATGACATTACATTAAATTCAGTTTGTAAACCTTGTGCCTTTTAGGTGTTTAAATCTAGGTTTGGGTTCTGAGCACTAAAGGGCTTTCTTTGTATTTAATGAAGTCCTAAGTGTAAATGTGTACTCCTGTTTGGGAAGGAAAACTTTAGTATATTAAACTATATGCACAATTGATGGTCTACAATTGGACTTCTGGGTAAGAGAAGTGTCAGAAGCAACATGGATCTATATAATTATCAATTTGAGATTTTCCTGATGTTTAACTCAGAATTACATTGCAGTGACCGTATTAAGGCTTTAATCAGGTATGCTAAGGTTTTTATCTTGTTTTTTTTAAATCTAGGTGGGCAGTATGTTCCAGCTCCCAGTGAACAACCTTGGCAGTTTAAGAAAAGCCAGGAGAAATGTGAAGAAAGCACTTGGAGATATTGGCTTGGAGTTCTGCATGGGACATGTTGATGTAAGTGTGATTCCAATCACAAATGTTTGTGTTATTACTAAGGTGTCTGCCCCTGGGTCTGTCCTGTGAGCATGGAGCAAACTGAATTGAATCGGGGTAGAATGCCTAGCTAGACAAGAGGACAAGTATACTGAAATATCAATCTTCAAATTTCTATCTCCCATATTCTCTGCTGTCTAACCCACCTAGGTTAAAATCCACATGTGTATCAAGGCGTAACTCCTAATCGGAGTTAAACTGTCATTTGGGGAGTGGGTCTCACCGTCATCTCATTTGCACTTGCTCATAAAAACGTTGCATCAGTAACACGAGCCTGCTAAAAGAGCTTTGTACCTTAACAGTTTGTGAATGTGTTTAGCTAGTTGAAGTGCAATGCCAGCAAAGCGCTAGAGAACAGCCGTTGTAAGCAAAGATATTAGTAGTAGAGCAGAATTTTTAACCAGTCCTGCTTTAGAATTAGATAAGGACCGCCCAGTCAATTAACATATGGCTGGCTGAATGAATAAATAAATAAATAAATAAATAATGAATGTAGAAATTTGGAACTATATAAATTAATAAATGTGGAAATGTATAATTAAGTAAATGTAGAAATGCATAAATCAATAAATGTATATATGTGGAAAATACATGCCGTATTTTCTGCACTATAAGGCGCACCTAAGAACCTTACATTTTCCCATAAACCGGACCTTATATGTGTACTGGGTTCCAAAATCTATTGAAGTGTTGTTGTGAGACTTTAGGTCTCAGGGAACATTACGTTATACATAGAGTACTTGCGTTTATCGTATACTGCCGGTATGCTGAATAACAACATTTGTTTGTCCATAACCCTCGAAAATGGCACCAGTGAGGAGACATGCTTACGAGGCACAATTCAGTTAAGCGGTCGTAAATGGGAATAGAGCAGCTGCGAGAGAATTCAACATAAATGAATCTATGGTTTGGAAGTGGATGAAGCAGGAAAATGAACTGCGCCAAGTTAAGAAGTCGAGACAGAGTTTCCGTGGTAGCAAAGTGAGGTGGCTCGAATCCGGAGCTTGCCATCATTCCGGGAGAACTCCAACTGCCGGACATTGGTGTAAACGGGGCGTTTAAAGTGAAGTTGCGAGCGGCGTGGGAGCGATGGATGATTAGACTGCAAACACACGTTTACAAAGACTGGGAGGCAGCACCGGGCGAGTTACGCCAAAGTATGTGAATGGATTGTTGATAGATGGGACAAGGTTTCTGCTTTAACTGTTGTCCGAACTTTCGCGAAAACCGGCATCATTGCTGAACAGCCATCTGGTTACAGGACTGACTCAGACAATGATGAGAGGGTACCCGGAGTGCTTGATAAAGGGAGAAGATGGATTAAAAAAATTATGCGAGCGTTTTGTTAAATAGTAGAATAAAGTTCAGCTCAATGTATGGGTTAAATACAGAAATAGACTCCGTAACTGAGACTGCGCCGTATAATATGGTACGCTTTATGGTGCGGAAAATACAGTAAATAAATAAATGTAGAAATGTGGAACTATATAAATGAAGAAATAAATAAATGTATATCATATGGACAAATAAATAAATACATGTAGATATACAGAGAATCCCAAGTGGAAATGTATAAATAGGTTGACAATAAATAATTTAAATACGTTGTAACTTTTTTTTGTTGCAATTTTCATGACAAAAAATGTAATGTTCTACATTCTGTTGGACTCTAAAAGTCTGTTTCACTACATTCATTGCTGGTCGCTCAGCATACGCTGTGATGACCCCAACAGGACCATCACACACCAGGTACTTTTTAGGTGTTGAATCTTTCTCAGCGCTGCAGTGCTATTGTGTGTGTTACTGGTATGGTTGGATCAGACACAGCAGTGCTGCTGGAGTTTTAAACGCTGTTTATTTCACTATGCTCTCTATTAGACATATCTACCATAGTGCTTTAACTGCTTTGCAGATATAAAGTCAGGCACAGTAGCTCATTTGTTGTTGTACAGTTTTAGTCATCCTCTCATCCTTCATCGGTGCTCACATGATGCTGTTTGGAGGATGCTGGCTTAACATTTTTGCTTGGTGGATTATTCAGTCTAGTAGTGATACCGAGGCGTTTGAAAGCCCTACCAGCACGACTGCTGTGTCTGATCACACGTGTCACTGCTGTACTGAGAATGACCCAGCACCCAAATAGTACCTGATCTGTGGGTAATCAAGCTGTGTTTGTTGAGTTGATTTTCTGCATTTTTGTCTTAACAGGATTACAAAGACTTTGTTCCCAATGAATTTTACCTCAAGAATACAACATGGGATGATGTGTGCATGTGGGATCCATCGCTTACCAAAACACAAGTGAGTGTTACTAAGCAACATTTGTACTACTCAAGTTGCTGTTTAAGTAGTTACATGTTGGTGCATTTCCTGACTGTTTCTCCCTTCAATTTTTGTTCTTAGGACTATCGCTCGAAGCCATTCTGTTGTTCGGACTGCCCATTTTCTTCCAAGTTCTTTTCAGCTTACAAGAGCCACTTTCGTAATGTCCACAGTGATGATTTTGAAAATCGTATCCTCCTTAACTGCCCCTATTGCACTTACAATGGGAACAAGAAGACGCTAGAGACGCATATCAAGCTCTTTCACGTGCCCAACAGTGTACCTCGCCAGAGTACTGCAGGCCAGGGAACGTCAGCTGCCCTAAAGGACGGTAATCGGCCCGACAAGTCTCGAGACAGTGTAGAACAGGCGGTGTACTACTGCAAGAAATGCACTTACAGGGACCCACTATACAACGTGGTGCGCAAGCACATTTACCGTGAACACTTCCGGCACGTTGCAGCGCCGTATCTGGCCAAACCTGGAGAGAAAACAACACCCAATGGATCCTCTGGTGCTGAAGCGAGCAAGGGCAATGCTTCAGATAATAATTCTGCAAGTGCTGGTCACTCAGCCATCCACTGTAAGCGCTGCCTTTTTGTGCCACGTACTTATGAGGCATTGGTGCAGCATGTTATTGAGGACCATGAACGCATTGGATACCAAGTAACTGCCATGATTGGCCATACTAATGTTGTGGTGCCTCGTTCCAAGCCTGCCGTTATGGTCTCTCCTAAAATCCAGGGAGAAAAGGGTGTCATTAGTCATATGCCAAGAGGCAACCTGGCCAATGCTGGGACCCGGCCACTGTCTGTGCAACAGCTGAGTCGTGTTGCCATTTCTAAGGGGAATTTGAATTCGACTCGGCTTTTATCAGGTGTTAATATGAAGTCGGGTACATTTGGCTTAAAACCTGGCACTTCTCAGGCTTTGTCAGTTGGAGGACAAGTGCGAATTGCCTTGCCAGGCAGCGCACAGCATTCTGGGACCCCGCAGTCTCAAACAACTAGACCTCAGCTTTCTTCTAGCAGTCTACGCAGCACCGTTTCTGCATCCACATCTGCTTCTATACTGAAGATTCCTTCGCTGACCTCACGAGTACAGGCAGCTGCTGCTAACGTAACAACGGTCGTTCCTAGGAAAGGCGTCTCGGTCCTGGGTACATCGTACACTCAGAAGTGGAAGATCTGCACCATCTGCAATGAGCTGTTTCCAGAAAATGTGTATAGTTCTCATTTCGAGAAGGAGCACAAAGCTGAAAAGGTACCTGCTGTGGCCAACTACATAATGAAGATCCACAACTTCACAAGTAAATGCTTGTACTGTAATCGCTACCTACCTAGCGACACACTGCTCAACCACATGCTAATCCACGGTTTGTCGTGCCCACACTGCAGAGCCGCTTTCAACGATGTTGAAAAAATGGTTGCTCACATGCGAGCGTCACATCCGAACGCATCTGTTGGGGTGCGCACTGATTCCCCCTTGACTTTTGATCTCACCCTTCAACAGGGCAACCCCAAAAACGTCCAGCTGATTGTCACCACGTATAACATGAGGGACGCTCCTGAAGAGTCGGTGGCTTTCCATGCCCAAAATAATACTTCATTGAAGTCTACAAATCCACAAATCCGGAAGATTCCTCCTGAGACAGCCGATTTATCACTTGTAAAGAGTGCAAACCAGGCAGGTGTTCCCTACAAGAGGGATGTGGGTAAGACCCTATGCCCACTCTGCTTCTCCATTTTGAAAGGCCCCATCTCTGACTCCCTTTCTCACCATTTAAGAGAGAGACATCAGGTTATCCAGACAGTGCATCCAGTGGAGAAAAAGCTGACCTATAAGTGTATTCACTGCCTAGGAGTCTACACCAGCAACATGACCGCGTCCACAATTACTTTGCATCTGGTGCACTGCCGGGGTGTAGGCAAGGCTCACAATGGTCAGGAAATAAGACCCGTTTCAACTTCCAGACTGGCCAAGACTCAGGGAGCTTCTTTTAAAAGGGCTGGATATCAAAACGATGACGAAAGTGACCCAAAGAAGCGAAAACTGTGGCTGGAAGGCCATTCTCAGTCAAGCCCATTTTCCGCGGTTGAGCCAAAAGAAGAACCTGTTGTATTGGCTTTGGACCCAAAGGACCATGCAAATGAGTCATATGAGGCTCGCAAGACTTTTCTCAACAAGTATTTCAACACCCAACCGTACCCTTCCCGCCGAGAACTGGAGAAGCTGGCTTCCAGTCTTTGGCTGTGGAAATCGGACGTTTCAAGCCATTTTGCGAACCGAAGAAGGAAGTGTTTGCGTGACTGTGAAACGCTAAACGTCAGTGTTTTGCTTGGATTCAACATGCATAAACTTATGCAGTTGCAACATGTAATGGATTTTGACACTCATTGTTATTTTGAAGTCCACGATCAGGAGGAAAAAGCCAGGACATCTCAAGATTTCATAGGGAGATCGGCCACTGCGATTGAATGTCTTCAACGAAAAGTTACTTCTAATGGCGACATGCAAGAGCATGAAGTACCAGAGAACACGGATCCCGAAGTCTTACCAAATGGTCAAAAAGCCACAGCAACGGACAACTGTGAGGAAATAAAGTCAATGTCATATTTAGAGCCCATCTCTTTAGACTCAGAAGAAGATGAAGAAAATGATGAGAAAAATCTGAAGGAGGAAGAACAAAAAGATGACGAGTTGAATGAACAGCTAGTCGGTGAAGTCGAGTGTGAAGAAAATCCAAGTGAGTCTGAGCTAGAGGATGCTCTTAGTGGTGAAAATGGTTATGGGTCTTCGGATCAGCTACAAAATGGAGGGCCAAATAAGGAGAGTGAGCCAGGCCTCATGGATAAGCTTGGACAATCAGAAACTTGCCTTGAAGTGCAACACGCCTGATATAAAAAAAATAAATAAATAATAAAAAAAAACAGTAAATTAAAATGCAAGTGCATACATTTTACGGTTGTTACTTTTCAGCCATCAACAGTGCTGCCTCACTTGAACGTCTGGACCATGGGAACAGGCAGCGGTGGCCTATACTTCCCTAAACTTCCTAAAGCCATTGTCAAAGGCAAAAAAAAGTCCGAATTTTGATATGTTGAGATCCGAGTGTTAATTTAGACTCTAAACTTTGGGCTAAGGAGCGTTTTTTTTTCCTCAGGCTAGGAAAGGTTATCGCTTAAAGTGCCCCAATCTGTTTTCAGCTGTTTTGAGCTTATTCCTTTAAAAGCTTCACTGATACTTTGTGTCTTTAGCCACGGTTATGTGGCAGACTTAGTGGTTAGAATGACAGGTATTCATGCATTTCATGTAATCATATAGAATAGCTAGTGTATATTTTGTACAGCCTTTTAGATATGTCTAAGGAGATGTTGATGTAAGTGTATTCAGATTTGCTATTCCTTTTGTGCTCACGTTAGATCGTCATATGTTCTACTTTGGTTCATGTAATAGATGTGGCTTTTGGCGGCTGTTCATTGTTATTTTCTAACAAAGAAGACATTTTGCTAAGAAATATATCTATATCAAAAGCAAATGAAAATAATCTCTTGCTTTTTCGTTTTTGCTGTTGATGACTTTAGTATTCTGTTTCGATGTTTGCCTTAAGTTTGCCCTGATGCCGCGTCTCTTCTGAAGTCGGAGTGAAGAACGCTGAGCGAATTCTGTTACGCTGTGCTTTGTGTTTCACTTGTGCTGAGACCAGCCTCAGCAGAATACTGCTTGCTTTCTCGCAACACATCAAGTAGTTGAACTGTTTTGCTTCCATGAACGAACTCTTGCTATTGCCTGTTGTGCACAAGGATCATTCACCACCTACCTGACTTTGTCTGTATGTTTCAGTTTGTGATCTGAAACTAGTATTTGTATGTTTTGGTTTGTTTTTCACCTAAAGCAATTCTGACTAATAAAGTGCTGTATTGTGCTTCTCAATTCGGAGCTAACTTTGCCCTTTTATATATAACTTCTGCTATTTTGGGCAGTTCACATGTATTGAACTTGGCAATTGTGTTGAGAGTTCATTTGTCCAATCAGTGCGATTACATGTACTTAATAATCTGATAACCGCCGAAAATCTGATCAAGCAGATGCATGCTGCTGAGTAATCAAATAATGGGAACGCTCTGGGTATAAATGGGTTTCTACTTTGCAACCAGCCAATAATCCCACAAAGATGTGATGTTAATTTAATTTCTTTTGCCAGATTTCAAGAGGGTCCCCTGCCCAGTGTATATACATATGTATGTGTGTGTGTGTGTGTGTGTGTGTGTGTGTGTGTGTGTGTGTGTGTGTGTGTGTGTGTGTGTGTGTGT
>JAUZST010013851.1:0-10842 GCA_034779995.1 Parotocinclus haroldoi
AATACTTCATGGATCACATCGATGAAAGACAGAAATGTGTGGAGATCGATGATCCATCAAGTGACCGAGAGTCAGCCGCGACTGTACGGTTAATCCAATGCAATTTTCTGACCAATTATTTGCTGTTATGACCATTAAAATCACACTAATTTGGTGCTTTGGGGTTTCCCTCATTTTTGCCCAGGGGCAAGTATATACACTAACAATGTATACATTTAAATACTGGACATCCGCATGTTATTCATGTACATCATACTGTTATGATTAACTTTTTATATTTTGACACGTAGCATATATGTGTCAAAATATAAAAAAGTTAATCATAACAGTATATATATATATATGCTGCGTGTCAAAATGTATGGCTTAAACTAAGTAGCAACACTGGATTTGTTTGCGTTGATGTTAAGTTACAGTGGATATAAAAAGTTAATCATAACAGTATGATGTACATGAATAACATCCGGATGTCCAGTATTTAAATGTATTAATTGTCAGTGTATATACTTGCTTGCCTATAAGCAAAAATGAGATAAACCCCAAAGCACCAAAATAGTGTGATTTTAATTTGAACACACACACATACACACACATACACGCCAGTAGATGGCGCATGTGTATAACAGTCCTGTAGGCTGAAGAAGGAGCGCGTTTTTCCCGCCACTTGGTGACGATGAAGCGGTGTGAAAATGGCGGCTTCCTCATGCAGTGGCAGAGAACAAGTTAGCGCTGAAGAAACCATTAACCGCTGGACTTTTGAGTATTACGCTTTTAAAGCTTTCGATGCCTTTCGAAATGGGGACTATGCTGGCTTTGTGCAGTTCAGGAATATTATCGAAAGTAAGTTGTGTGCCTGTGCGAATGTTTTGGCGTGCTTTCTGTAATGATACACAACACCTTGTGTTGTAACAAACAAGCCTTACAGCAGTGCTTGTAGGACAACATGTAGTATTTGCTTTTGTAAACACTTGTAAGCGTGAGTTAGTTTCTTTCTAAATACTGGCACGTCTGTAGCTAGTATATAGTTTTTTGTTGATGGAGTGTAACTTTAGCTTGTTTTCATGTATACATCGTTTCGTTTTAATCTTCTGAGTGTTTATGAAACCTTAGCTATCCCCCACGGCTGCCTGTTTTATTGGGGCATAATGTGAGGGCATGAAAAAGCAAACTGTACCTTGTCAATCATCAACATGAGGGACGATTAAATGAAGGGAGGTGACGGAGTACCTTTAGACTTCTAGGTGTCTGACTGGATTCCCATCCAGGGCAAACTTCTGCCTTCAGCTAAAGAGGCCAGTACAACTGGAACTGTATACAATCTGAATAAAAGACGATGGATGTAAGTATTATTGTGCACCCACTGACCGATGATGGTGATGATCATGATGATCACAACAACGTGGGCAGACTCTGGTCCAGAGAAGAACAGTGGGAGATTTGTGGAAGTTTCATTGTAAACCCACACAGGAAAGACATGCAGACTCTGCACAGAAAGAACCCAGGCTGGGATCACACTCAGGACCCAGGACCTTCTTGCTGTGAGGTGACATGGCTACTGACCGAGCCCCATTAAAGGCTCACCTTTTTTACTCAGCACTGTAGCAAAGACTGAGATTGAAGACAAATACGGATACGGGTCCTTTTATTATTCCTTCATGTTATTGCCAAAGAATGCCAGTTTGTAAGTTCTGTAAGTAATCACTACTGTATCACTCTCGATAAGGGTGTTTGCTAAATGCTGTCAGTAAATATTGGATTGCCAGTGTTGAGGTCTACATCTATAACTGCTGTGCAGTAAACTTGTACAGATAAATGTTTTCACAGATTTTGTATACGGTGTACACGCAACACACCTTTTAATTCCCCATCTTGTCCGTTGTTCCAGAGTAGTGTTTTACCTCTGAAATGTCCCTCCATTCCATCTACTCCGTAGTCATTTCTCGTACCTCTCACAAGTAAACAGAAAAGGCGCTACTTTAGTTTACATCTACATGGAACTATAATGCATTAACAGTTGAGGTGCTGGATTGTGGACCAGAAGGTCCAGAGTTCAGATCCCATCTCTGAAGTTGCCACTGTCGGATATTTGAGCAAGCTCCTTAATGTTGCTTGGAACGTAGAATTGTATCTGTGGTAAGTTATACTGGATGTGATCATCAGCTTAATGATTAAGGCATTTTCTAGACCAGTTTAAGATCATTACTAACACAGTTGTTTTAATGCCTGTCAGTTTAAATGTGTTTATGTGTAAAATATAATGTGTGTATGTTTAATTACAGATTTGATGGTCAGACCCATCAGTGGTGACACCGATATGATGATCAAGCTGCGTTTCATGCAGTTCCTTTCAAGGATAAATGATGGGGACAAACTTGGTGAGTTTAGTTAAGGTAGTTTTGGACTCATGTGTTGTTGTATCAGTGTACATCTTGGTCAGTATGTGCTTTTGTATGCAGGTGTAACCTTTGAGAAGCCTTTATTGCCCCTGGAATCGGCACTGACCGTACTAGAATCTATTTTTAAAGAAATGAATGTCACTCAGTCAGTCCTGGAACGAGTTCACATGTCAGTCAAAGAAATGGTGAGTTCTCAGTGCAAGTAGTAATTTTCGTGTGTTTATGGTGCCGTCTGGTATGTAATATATAATGGGGGAAAAACTCCTGCGTTGTATTGCAGCTTGTTGTTGTTTGCATCAAGAGCAAACAGTTCGAGAAAGCTCAGGAGATGCTGCTTAAGCATTTCCCTAAAGGCATGGATTCAGCTGGCAAGGTACATTACGCATACAGCGTTCTAATAAATGCCAGGCTTAGATGGGTGAAATAGGTTTTTATTTGTAACGGTTGTTGATAAGACATGGCCATAGCGGCAGCCTTTTTATACAACTAATGTAAATATACTGCTCAGAAAAATTAAGGGATATTTCAAAAGGAGTAGAAAAAGGTCCCCACAAGAACTGCTGCACAATCTGATCGTGTCCATGTCCTATCACTGTCTGTGCGTTTTGGCAGTCTTAGGTGATCATACACCCTACTGACCGGTCAATCTGTGGCACTCTCATCCAGTTTAACATGCTTCTGTTCAACCCCCATAAATATATCACTTACTACTCAATCACCATAATTACATTTGCATCTTATTTAAGATGAGTCGTTAGAGCGTTGTGTGTCAATTTCCTCCAGGAAATACACAAAACTATGGTTTTTCCATTACTGGTGAATTATTCTTTCACACTTCAGTCATCAAATCCTCCTATCAAAATCTACACATCATGTACCCATTAAAAATCACACACAATGTAGAACCATGTGTATCATAAAAAAAACACACCTCTGGCTGCACACAGAAGGAATGAGTGGACATGAGGAAATAATTTCCAGAACAGGTGATGCAAAATCACATTTTAAACACTTGAATCTTTTAAGTAGGTAATTCAGTGAAACACTACTAGTAGGAAGTACAGCATGGCAGTAAAATAATGTAGGTACATGTAGCCGGCACAGCGCTCGTAGTGTTAGCACAGTACATTTTTCCCCATTTCTTGTCTTTGGTTGGCACAGAATTTCAACACCTCGAAGCATCTGTAAAAAATACAGATGGACCGTAGTTCCTATATTGACCAGATGGTTGTTATACAGTGTTGTCCTGTATTATGATTGCTGGCTGTGTTCATCATCGGTGCTAACTAATTGTCTTATGTCGTCTTGTCTGCTGTGCAGAAAAAGCTGTTTGTCGATCTAATCAGAAGGCGGTGCAATACGCACTCAATCCTGAACATATCTTACAGTGAATTCAAACAAGACATGCTCGACTTCACAGACAAATTCTGCCACCATCCAGAGCCATTCCTAAGTGAGGTCTGACTTTGCTATTCTTGTCAAATATTGGTTCCTCATTGATAAGTACATTTAACTAACAAACGAATGTTATTGGTTGCAACATTACCTTCTTTTACTGAAAAATATTCCAGTGGTAGTGACTTTTTCAGTTTTTTTTTAGTCTGTTATAAATACAATACAAATAAACACAGTGTAATCTGAACTTTAATAAAGTTTAATAATGTATGAGCTTTATTCTCCCCCACCAGTAGCATTAGGGATTTTCTGTAGACATTTGACCAAGACAGTTTTTGTCCTAAGTAAAATCATGAACAGTGTTTAACTGAGTATTTTCCATGTTCAAGATGTTAAACCAACGGGTTGGGAATTCCACAACGACAGAAGTCAATAGGACACAGAATCGGTCGTCTCATGGAAAGGACAGAACCATGCAGAGCCCTGAAAAGATCAACGAGCAGGTGGTTTTGGAACATTGTCCTCCATCAACTTCACAAGAAAACACCCAAAACAAATGTAAAGTCAGGTATGCATATCTTTTATTTGTGTTTTTTATATAATTTTTTAGATACTCTGTGTGTGTGTCAATCTAGTTTAATGGCAAATGAGAGATTAATTGTAAAAGTCTAAAAGGTTGTAATAAGACATTTTATACGTGGGTTGGATTTTTTTTTTAAACTATGAATCCTATATATAGGCTGAAGTCTGAGACAAAGTTGATGATTATCTAACCTGAAGTACCTTTGTAACATCTACACACTTAAATAAAATGCAAGGAAATCGTTTCCATATTTTGTCTTAAAGTGGAACCACACAGCTCGGCATGTACTGTACAAGATGTGTGTCCTGTGGCGTCTGACAACAAGACGTTAGCAGCATATTCTTGAGCTGTTAGTTGCGAGGTGGAGCCGCAATAGATCGGACTCGTTGTTCCAGCACAAAACACAGATGCTCGAGATTGAGATCTGGGTGGCGAAGTCCTTTGACGGTTTCAGTGCAATGTGTGCTGTATGTTTTCTTGCATTGACATATTATTTAGATAGGTGGCTTGTGTCAATTGACGCCCATGAATGTCCGGACCCAGGGTTTCCCAGTAGGGCGTTTCCCAATTCACCACTCCCTTTACTGGTTCATCGTCTTTCCACAGTACATCCTAGTGACATGTAAATGACATGCATGTACATGGCACGTACAGTCCTAGCTGTTCATCTGATGTAGAAGTTAACACGACTCGTTACACCAGACCACCATGCATTGCTCCCAGATCAAGTACTGGCGTGTAAGTTTTTGTTGTAATCCTTGTCCCCGATCAAAAGGACTTATCTTGGTACTGGTCTGGTGTTATGCAACAACATTTTATTCAGGGTGTGATGCACTGGGTGTTGTGTCCCATGCCTCCTGTCATAAACAACAATCCGACATAGCCAAAGGAACTGTGCCATGAACTACAGTTGGTTTAGGCCAGATAGAATATGAGCAGTTGCGCTCTCACCTGATGCTCTGACCCAGTTATCTGGCAGGTCACATGTCCTTGTCTCCTAATTTCTTACACACAAAACATGCCAACCATGAGAACAGGCCTTGAGACCTTATGCATTGGAGACCATGACCTGTGCCGTGTAGTGAGATAATCTTTGTTATTCACTGATGTCTGAGTGATCCGAAAGTTTTGGCTCGTCAGCGTGTGTGTTCTTGGGATGTCTCTTGGCTTTGCAAACGTTCCCAATCGCAGTTTTAATAACACTGAGTATTCATCTACACTGTGTGGTTTGCGATTGATATAGATGTTAAATGATCTTTGATCAGTTATATTTGATGCAGGTGATTTCTGTCAACTACAGCTTACTAAATTGGTAAATTGCTTCTCCTTTTATCACTTTTTTTAATGTGCCGTGTGGTGTTCTGTATCCCTTCATTCAATAGCAATGAATCATCTTCTCCTGTGTCGAGTGTGTTCTTGAGTTTGAACAATTTGAGGACAACCTTTCGGGTGCTTTCTGAAAAGTATGGTGTCACGATTAATTTTGATCAGCTGGAGGAGGTGGTGGAGAGGGAGGCACAGGAGTACAGCAGGACAGAGGGTGAGCTGAGGGAGCCTTTTCTTCGACTCTCTGAGACGCCAGTGGACACAATTTTGGTTGAAATTGAGCAGAGAGCCTGTGCAGCTAGCAGAGGAGAATCTGAAGGTTCAGCATCACAGATGGCCTCCAGTGTGCTTGAAGACGCTGCTTGTCAGACTGAAGTAAACTTGCCACAACAATTAACTGAACCGCATGAGGATTTGGAGGAAAGGTCTTCAGTGGTAGGTAGGAACGTTACTCCAACTACGTCAAAACAGAGACATGTCCAAGTACCTGATTCATCACCTGAAAACAGCGAGCGAACGCATGGCAGTGCTGTGTCTGCCGTGACAGTGGCACAGTTGGTGATGGGGGAAGACAGTCAGCCAAGCGAAGTGGACATCATGAGTTCACTAACTCCTAGTCCAGTGAAAGCAGGATCCAGTGGAGAGGATCCATTCAACTCATTGCCTGTCAGCTCTACACCAGTTAGGAAATGCCGCAGACCAGCTGGTCTCAGGTAAATGTAAACAGACACCTTTTATATCTTTTAGTTTTGTAAAGTATTTTGTGGTAGTACAAATTCACTGAATTCACATTGAGCTGAAAACTGAAAGGTTGATTGGTTTGCTTGTTGGGTTTGTTGAAGGAAGCCAAACATGCATTGTATTACAAACAGCACGGAAGGTTTGTCAGACAAAACAGCAACTCGACGAGTTTTGGGTTATTGCTTACTTGTACTAATGTGAGGTTTGGTCTACTAGGGAGAATACAAATCACTTTTGTAAGCTGCTCTGGATAATGGCATCAGCTAAATTATGTAATTATTGAATGTGAACCAGTTTATTTTTGCTCACAAAAATTAGGGGAAATTTCAAAACGAATATGTTTTTTAAAAAAAAAAGCATTTTGTTTCATTTAAACAAAAGCAAACAAAGGAAGTCGTTTGGTTACACAAATGAGATGCTCAGTTATGGTGATTGAGTAGTAATTCATGGACCAATTCAGTGCACCGCATTAAGTGTTCAGTAGGGTGTATGATCACCCTAGACTGCCAAAACACACTGACAGTGATGGAGCATGGACAGGATCAGACTGTCCAGCAGTTTTTGTGGGGTCCTCTTTGCTTTTCTTTTGAAATATCGCTTGTTGATTCTCTTTACTTCTGCATCACTTATGTGTAATTAATTGCTCTGAAAATAATACTGGCTTTTCTTAGGAAGAGTATTCCCAGTGAACCAGAACCTGCTTCCCCCCAGCAGCCAACTGAACCCCAGAACTTCTCCACTCCCAGCAGCCCTCCCACCACCCAGGACACATCTGAGCTGCATCAGAAACACGCGAAGCGGTGAGCATCATTTGAAAAGCTTGTTTCTTAGACTGCATTTACATTGTGTTCTCTTGCATTTGCACCCAACACCCTAGCCTCCCAATCCATATTATTTACATCATTCAGCTCTCCCAGAGGTGATTTGGGTTCCGTGTTTAAGGACTGCCTGCCTACCTAACTGTTAAGTCCCATAACCTACTGTTTCTTTCTGTGGTTCTGGTTATGGCTTTAATTTAATTCAGTGAATAGTGCTTGGAGTTATGAAGTATCTGTTTATGCGTCCCTGCGGCTGATGAGGGAGATGCTTTACACTACTACTTTTTAACTGTAAACTCATGATATATTAGTGGTCTTCCAATCGATTGGTCATCGATCATTATCAGCCGTGACCAAGCATATGATTGGCATATGCTGATCAATGCCTTTCATTGCCGATCACACAAGCCGATCACCTGTACTTTGCAGCCCGCAGAGGCCCTGCGTGCAATGTTGTGTCCTGTGTTGCAATGTCTGCTGTGTGAAACTGTTATATGGACTGTTAGTGATGTAATCCTGTGACATTGAAAAAAAACACTCGGAAAAAATACCTTATGGGGGAAGCACATTAATATGCTTAAACACTAATTTAAAGAACAAACCCTTGACGGAGTAAGACGAATTTGCGAGGCTAACTGCAGAGAATAAAATGAAGGCACCCAGTATGTGGTTGGTATCAGTGATTGGAATCGGCAGCATAAAACATGATTAGAGCATCCCTGGTATACACATATATACACTCATACATACAGTGAGTATGGAAAGTATGCAGACCCCTTTAAATTTTTCACTCTTTGTTTCATTGCAGCCATTCGCTAAAATCAAAGTTCATTTTATTTCTCATTAATGGGCTCTCAGCAGTCCAAAAACAAGTTGAAATTTTTGTAAATTTGTCAAAAAAGAAATGGTGAAATATCACATGGTCATAAGTATTTAGACCCTTTGCTGTGACACTCATATTCACAAGCTGTCAATTTCTTCTTATCCTTCTTGAGATGGTTCTTCTCCTTTATCGGAGTCCAGCTGTGTTTAATTGAACTGATTGGATTTGATTAGGAAAGGCACACTTGTCTATATAAGACCCCACAGCTCACAGTGCATGTCAATGCAAATGAGAATTATGAAGTCAAAGGAACTGCCCAAGGAGCTCAGAGACAGAATTGTGGCAAGGCACAGATCTGGCCATGGTTACAAAAAAATCTGCCGCAGTCGAGCACAGTGGCCTCCATAATCCTTAAATGTAAGAAGTTTGGGACGACCAGAACTCTTCCTAGACCTGACCGTTCAGCCAAACTGAAAAATTTTGGTAGAAGAGTACAGTAGGGAGATGGGAGAAAGTTCCAACAAAGTCAACAATCACTGCAGATCTTTAACAGTCGGGGCTTTGTGGCAGAGTGGCCAGACGGAAGCCTCTCCTCAGTGCAAGACATTACAGTACAAGCCCGCATAGAGTTTGCAAGTTTGTTGACCTGCTGCTTGTCTTTTCCATAGTTATTTGGTTGGCCATGCACAGATTGATGTGTTGATGGTTGTTATAAAACTTTGTGAGGGTTTTGGCTGTCTTTTAAAGACACGGGCAATTGCACTAGTTTAAGCTATGGTTGCAATACTAGAACCTTTTACTAAAGTGGTATGAGCAATTGCTTTTATATCTGAAATGTGCAGTCCAGACCTAATCATGACCTAATAGAAAGAGTCTCTTTATATACGTATTGCTACCTGTGCTCAAGCATTCTTTCTCTGATTTGTAAGCTAAATTGTAAGTTAATTCTGTTAAGCTATACTTGTTTACTGTGTTTCCTACAGGCAGCACAGTGAGAGCCAAAGTGAAGAAAGCATTGTGATAGACTCTCCACCCTCAACAAAAAAACCTCACTCAAAAATTCGACGGTGTGTATTTTCTCAAGTGTGCTAATACTGCACCTACTTTATTGTTATTGTATTGTCTGTGTATTAAACCACCTCTTATTTGACTTTCAAAAAGTGCAAGGTCAAAATCTGTGATTGTGTACAAACGTTATTGCATCTCAATGCCTTACTGGTCAGTATTCATTATTTAATATTTATGAATTGAAATGAACCTGTATGAATTAAACCAGGGTAATGTGTAGTAAATGGAAAAGTAACATGTGGTACAGTATGATATGAATTGATAATTATACGGTTTCTGTAGCAACAGGTGGATGGATGTGTCAGGGGTCCAGGAGGAATGGAGTGATGAGGAATCCCTATTCCCTGCTGCCACTACGAGGAAGAACACTGGTACAGAATTTCTTGCCCAAAACTGGAGTTGTTAGATGTTTTTAACTGTTTTAAATACCTGAATCTAAAAACTTTTAGTTTTTAGCAGTGCCTCAGATTTTAGGAGGAAAAGGGTATATGATTTAATTAGTAGATTATTAAAATTAAGGGCAGGAATAATTACTGGATTAAGTTGCTTGATTGATTCATCTTAGTTGTTCTGGTTTAATTACACACTCTGCTAATTAAACCCCTTTGTTTCTGCTGGTCGAGATCAGAACCATGTGCATCGAGTGTTCTAGCGTGTAGTGCCGTGTTCATCAGGATTGAAACTGATTATTACAGTTTTATACACAGTTTAAATTCTAATTGTTTAAATCACTTCATGAAGAGGTTTGAGAGGCAACATATTAATCAGTCTCTCCAAGTCACATCCGACTGCTGAAACCCACCCAAAAGTTTACAGCATTAGCACACTTGGTCCATGCATCACTGGCCAAATAATCATGGAGCTCAAGCATAGCTAGTCCATGCAAAAAAAAATCTGTGCTAATCTAATACTACAGTATTGGGGCTGAAATTGGGGCTGAAAACACAGGATCAGGTTTCCATTTGACCTACTGCAATATTTTATAATACAACTTTTTCCCCCTAGAAGCAGTATGATGGTTTTATTTTTTGTGTGAAAAACCATAAAACTGTTTCATTGCATATACCGATATAAACTATTTGAATTAATGTGATAAAAGATTTTGTTACATTACGCATTTGCTTTATTAGATTGGACCAGAGCTTTGTTAATACAAAAAAACCTTTTTTCCCTTAAAGGTGCAAACTCAACTTCTGTGAACCAAGGCAAAAGAAAGGTGAGAATTACTTATCTTGAACACAGTAATTACAGTGTAGTGTTTGAGTGTAGAGAGTAACCTACTGTACTGTGAGTTATAAATACATTGCTCACAAAAATGCAATGATATTTGAAAATGAATGAAGCGATTTAAAAAAACATTTGATTTTATTTAATTAAACTAGATAATCAGAGATTACGATCAGAGAGACTGAGGGACCAATCTCTGCTTGAAATCACACTAACGGGGCAAATGTACACATTAAATGAGATCAGAACTGTGTGTGTGTGTGTGTGTGTATGTGTATATATATGTATATATGTATATGTGTATATATATATATATATATATGTATATATTTGTGTGTGTATATATGTACACAAATATACACATACATATATACACACACACATATATATATACACACACACACACATATACACACATATATATTTTTATATATATATATTATGTGTGTGTGTATATGTATGTGT
>JAUZST010013852.1:0-10842 GCA_034779995.1 Parotocinclus haroldoi
TCTCTCTCTCTCTCTCTCTCTCTCTCTCTCTCTCTCTCTCTCTCTCTCTCTCTCTCTCTCTCTCTCTCTCTGTCTGAGGTCACATGGTCGCCCTGGTGTTGGTGTGTATGCAGATAAGAATAGCATTTGCAGTGATAAGTCCCTGCTGTCTAATCAATTAGCCGATCCGCCTCTATCTGAGTCACCTGGCCAATCACATAAGCTGATAATCCGGGAGCCATATGCTTCTCAAACCTCGTCCTGGATCTGCAGTTCTACTTTCTGCTGTAAGGTCTGTAGCCGCTCTCCACGTGTGCATTTGGCGTCCATGTCAAAGTACGGGACAGATATGTGTCTTGGTCCTCACAGGGTTAAAGAGTTAAGGACAGCAGAGTAGATGTCAATTAAAATAAACAAATGACAACAGGTAAATAAAAAAATCAATAAAAATGCATGCCTGTCGGCAGGAGTCCTTCGGAGGGCTGGGACAGGTACGGGGCGTCGGCTCGGAGGGAAAAGAGAACATGTAGTTACTTATTAATAACAATCGCAGAGCCTGTGAACAATCGCCGAGGCCACGTTCAACATGAAACTCCGGCAGCACTGCTATAGCAGCATACCAGAGACTCTGTCCAGCCAAACCCGAGCTTCTTGTGGCCGTGTCTGATGTCGGGGTGTGACGTGTTTGCGAGTCTGGATAAGCAGCTGTTTGTTTGTCGTTACAGATCTCATTATCAGAACGTTACAGCAGAACATGGGAGGGATCAAACTGGAGAATCTTCACAAGGTGTGGTACATCTTCCTCTCCTTGCTTAATAATAATAATAATAATAATAATAATAACAATAATAATAATGATCCCTGTATAACGTTCTCTCTCCTTGCCTGTTGCTGCTTCTCGTTCCGCGTTGGCGCCGCAGCCTGAGAACGTTGTCCTGACGCTCCAGGTAACGCACCGTTCTCAGCTCAGCCCTTTCTCCATCTAGTTTTTAGATCAAAGCGGCCAGCTGACCGTGTACAGAAGTACCTCGGTTCTCGACCGTCTGCAATTCGGGTTCTCGGCGCGTTTCGACCAGGGAACGCTGTCCCAGCTCGGTAGATTCGGTACTCAGATTCACAACTGTATCTTGACGTCTACAGTGCCGTGTTCTCAGTGCACATACATGCCCATGGGTACTAAACAGGTCAGTAACGACAGCCAACCGAAAAGAAAATCCGGAGGGGGGGGGGGCAGGCATTATGGGACTGTCCTGATGGCAAACTTTCGCTCCGTCCTCGTCCTCGTCTTTTTGCTGCTCGAGGTCACAAGAACTGAGGTACACCTGTACTTGATACGCTGTTCGAGCGCACGTGTGTGTGTGTGTGTGTGTGTGTGTGTGTGTGTGTGTGTGTCTGATCTGCATGCGTCTTGAGTCCACTTGGTGCCACTTTCGAAACCGTGTTGTTCCCTCGTTCTCTGGGCTCCTCACTCTGGCTTTATCTGGAGCTTGGGTAAATACTTTCCTCGTCTTTGTGATCCGAAGCTTAACGTGGCCCATCTGCCGATCGCACCTCCCCAGATGGCCCGTGTGTAGCGCCATCTGGAGATGACGTGTTGTCAGGAGCCAAGCAGAAGCGGAGTTATTGTTATTGCGTTCGTGCAGCAGCTCTGTCGGTTTCGCAGAAGTACCGGACATGCCAAAAAAAAACCCAAAAAAAACAAAACGATCACCCCCTTTATTACCCTCCTGTGATCCCGTTCAGTGGAGCGACTGCCGTGCTGGTCCTGCTGCACGACCCCTGTTCTGTTTCGAACCCGGGTTCAGCCTCAGGTTTGAGCCAATTAGCAGACGCCCTTATCCAGAGCGACTTACAGTCCGTACAGCCCGACAATCCAAGCCGTTCTGGGTTAAGGGCCCCTGCTCAGGGACCCAACTATGGCAGAGGAGGGATTTGAACCCTGGACCTTCTGGTCCGTAGTCCAGTACCTTAAGCGCTAGGCACAGATGCAGCAAAACGGGACCAAACCAGACCGAACGCTTCTCATTTAAAAACAAAACATTCTGTTTCGGTCTCATAGCCTTCTGGGCCACGCCCAGTTTTATGGGCCACTTGTGCTGGTAGGGACTGGCATCGCAGGGCAGCTCACAAAAGAAGTGTGTAAAAGCCACGTACTTTAGACGTTGGCGCCACCCAGTAGCGCCATCCAGTGGAATTACAAAAAGGAAAAATGAACCGCCTTTCAGAGCGCCTCCGAAAAGAAAGCGGATTTGGCCCCACCCCCGATTTCTGAGCGTGCTCCCGGTGTTGCTTGTCTCTCCAGGCTATTTACTACGAGGTCGGCTTCGTGGCGCTGGCGTCGCTGGGCGTTCTGTTCGTGCTCCTGGTGCCGCTGGTGGGTTTGTGCTTCTGCCTGTGTCGTTGCTGCGAGAACTGCGGCGGCGAGATGCACCAGCGGCACCGCAAAAACGCGGACTGCCGGCGCAGATTCTACACGGCCTCGCTGATCGCCTCGTCCGCCGCCATCGCGTAAGTCTCCACCTGCCCCCTGCCTAGGAAAAGGTCTCCCGGCGGATAAGCGAGCTCATGAGCAGGGCTCGGAGACCGGGTCGCCAAAGCGTTCTGCCGCACTGAAAGTTCCCAAGAGCGCAGCGCCCGCCGTAATTATTCGTCTGGTGGGCCGGTGACTCACGGGGACACCACGGGTTAAATACCTGGCAATCCCCATCGGTGCGAGTCATTTAAGGGTTGCCAGTTGCCTCTCGGCGGCTTCTCCGGTCTTCCGAATATCCTTCTGACTTTGATGTTGACGGTTATGTGGGAAGGATGATAAGTACGGTGTAACAAACAAGCGTGTGTGTGTGTGTGTCGCAGAGTGGGTGTGCTGATCGCCTACGCAGGCAACCAAAACATCACGTCGCAGATCCATGGTGCGAAGCGTCTCGTCAGCTCCAACATCAAAGACCTGAAAACGCTGGCCAGGAATACACCGGCGGTACAAAGTGCACTCGCAAAGCTTCTGTGTTGCTTCTGTCTGAAGACAGTCCGGCGCCAGGTGTCGGGCGCGGTGGGCGGGGTGGGCGGGGTGGGCGGGGTGATTTGCCCGCTGATTTGAAGATGGTTCACGCAAAGTACTGCCAAACAATCGTGGCAACGAAAAGCGCCATAAGGTTTTTAGAACATACACTAGGGGCCGTTTCAGCGTGAAAAACAAGTGTTGGTTTGTTTGCAGCAAATCGACTACGTGACCGACCAGTTCAGCACAGCTACGGATAAAGTACTGCGTGATCTCGACGGTAAGTCTCCCTCCCTCCCGGCTGCTATCTTACATTGGGTTTCCCTGAGAGGCGGCGCTGTGCTGGACCTTTCTGTCTTTTTTCTTCTTCTTCTTTTCTTTTAAATGGGAAACCGATTAGATATGGGACCACTGCTGGGTGGGAGGATCCAAAACGAACTGGAGAAAGAAGTGGTGCCGGCTCTGGACAGGACACTGCGTATGGCAGCAGGTCAGCAGGACACGTCCTATCTGTCTCTCTCTCTCTCTCTCTGTCTCTCTGTCTCTCTCTCTCTCTCTCTCCGTCTCTCTCTCTCTCTCTCTCTCTCTCTCTCTCTCTCTCTCTCTCTCTCCCCTCGAGCCAGATTCTGATAATGACCGTGTTATCAGCTCTGGCATGTGCACATTGTTTGCCTGGTGTTTGATAAAGTCATGTCTATCTTCTCGACCATGTCACGTTTTCAGCGCGTTCATCTCTGGAACATGTCAAAGTCCAGCACAGACGGACTTTGGAGACTCATTAGGCACGTCTCAGAGAGCAGATATGAGGTATGTCATGCGTGAAAATGTCTGAACGGGACCATCTTTCGGTGCTGGAATGGTTCAGTGTGCTAACGGGATCCAGTAGGACCCGATATAAGTTCTTTATGGGCCCACAGGAGTATACCGCTAGCAGTGTGTTAGCGTGTGTTAGGAATTCTGAGACTTCAGTGACCTTGTGGTTTGGCGACACTCCAAATTCAGCCCTAGACCCTCCCAATGGGGAGCTTAAATCCAGGTCAGGTCCATATGCCATGATGTGTGACACAAGCACAGACCTCGCCAGCGTCAGGAGTGTCTCAGTATTGTAAACCGGAGCTTCTACCAGCTGAGGCGGTCTGGTTCGTGTCCCGTCCCTGGTGAGGTGATGTTTGGACTGCGTGTCGTGGTTCCTTGGGTAAAAATGACGTACCTTCCTGTAGACTGGGATTTGCTACGCAGCAGAACATTCCCCGACATCACAATTCCTCCCCTGGCTCAACTTTTTTCCCACCGTGCATCCTGGATCCATCGCCTCCATAGCCGTGGACGTCAAGATCCAAGGCCAAGGTTATCGGGACGAGACCTCGGGAGAAGCAACAAGACTCAACAAGGTGAGAATTAAGCAAGGTATCTCACAAAATGAAACGTTATGAAGAGCGCAATGAAATAAAGAAGACAAACGCTTTCGGTTATGAGGCGATGAACCGAAGAGGAACGTTGAAAAACGCGTTTCGGGCGCTCGTGTTGCTGCAGACGCTTACCTTTCTTCTGACCAATAAAACCTGAAGCACAGTGAGAGTCCCGGTTATTTCTGCTCGTTACAGTCTGGATCGCGTTGTCTCCGCCCAGCTGGCGTCCAAACACGAGGGGACGGCGTGCGCGCGCTAACAGGCGCGCTTAAATGGAACGCGTGGCTCCACAGGAGCAGCATGGGCTTCTGGGTCTAAATTGGCTCCAGATCATTGTGGGTTGCAGTCTTGGGTGGGCATCTGCTGTCGTTTTCCTAATCAAGGTGGTACAAATGCTGGTTTAGATAAGAATGGGTAACAGATGGTACGGACCAAACCTCGACCTATAAAAACAGGAAACATTGCAGTTCCTGCAGCATCTGGGACTAAGTATTCGCACCATCCTGTTCTGTTCTGGACCTTCATATCGTTCCAGGCCCTGTTAGCATGATGGATACCTGTCACGTGCGGACGTCTGGGTGCCCCCGCTCAAGGCGTAACCTGTTGGTGGTATTCTAAATGAAAACAGGAACAACGTCGGCCAGCGAGACGTCCTATTTTTTTTTTTTTTTTTTTTTGTTTCAAGAGGACTTTAAGGGTTCCTGGACGCTCGTTAAGTGCGTGGAATATTAACGGAACGTTCTTTAATTGTACTTTTATATGTTTGCTGTTTAATGATGTTTACGGTCTGGTGACCAAAGTCAGTTCTGGTACCAGGACTGGAATCTTTGCTAGGGTAAGTGGAAGTTCTGATGCTTTATACCATTCTGGAAATGATTTCTTGAAGCTGGAACTGGAACTGGAACGTAGGTTCGCTTTGGCCCTAGAATGGGTGAACTGGAAGAGCACTTGGTACTCGAGCAGGAACCTTCGGCTAGAACGTATGGTACCAAAACGATTAAAGACGTTGTCCTGAATAGGGTACTTGAGCCAGAACCTAGACTCGTGTAAGCGGAACCTTTGGTGTTAAGATTTAATCCCGTTCTGTTCGTTTCTATGATGTGTTTTTTTTTTTTTGGGCACCCTTGGGACGTTTGCTTGCCCCTCGTGGTGGGGACTGGGTCTGAGGTAGTAATGTGGCCTGACCAGAGTACCTTTCTGGTAGAATTACTGGTGCCAGTAATGACTGCAATCACTGACGCTTTTTTAGAATTTCTGTGGGAACCCAGCACACATTGAACCCGAAGGCATCGGCTTACCCCAAATCACCCATAATGCACTGTGGTGGCAGTATTCATAGCCGGCTGTTGTGATGGGGTTCCTCTAAAAACCGCAGGATTTCAGAGTCTAGACGGGACCTCCAGAAACTCCAGCACCACTTACCTCCACATTCCCCCCATTACTGAACCTCCTAAACACCTCCATCCCATATCGAACCCCGTTTATTCGCCAGACCCGGCACCTAGCGCTAATTTGTGGATTTGTGGGTGCGTGGAATGTAGGACTTGCCTTTTATTGCCGTTTGGCGGTCACAGCAGTGGCAGTAATGGACTAATACTTACCCGATACTCACCAGGTTATTTTAGGACTCTCATCTTTACGTTCGACTGCCATGGGCAGGGCTGGGTAAGTGCCCGGGGATGATCTCCTGGCCAGCTTTCCCCTTCCTCAGGCAGCGGGGTGGAAGGCACCGCTCGGACCAGTAGTGCACTGTAACTGCTTACAAAAATTAGGGGACATCTCAAAATGAGCTGTTCCATCGTCCTGGAAGATTCACTGGAACTGCCAATGGTACGGCTGGCACTGGAACTAAAATCTTTACTAGTGAACCTGGAACTTCTTTTTTTTTTTTTTTTACTAGAACTTTTAATTGTCGGACATGAAATAGGTGAACTGGAACTAGAAACACTGGAAACGTGACCTAAAATAGTGCAAAAGAAAACAGTACTTAAACCTTTGGAACTTTTTACTTTCATACTGGAACTAAAGTCCGAGGAAATACTAACTTGGGTCCTGGAACTAGAAGCGATAGTACTGGGTACTGGACCTTGTAGGTCGAAAAACTGGACACGTTTTTGTTTTTTTGTTTTTTTTGTTTTGTTTTTTTTAACAGAATTGAGATCATTGATATTGTGGTGAAGACTCTGGAACTGGAACATTTAGTACTATTAAATTAGTACATTAGTACTATTAAATATAGTCCTGGAAATGGTACCTTTCGTACCAAAACAAGAAACTTTTGCGATGCGTTTGGTCCTGAAATGGGTCTCCTTCTTACTGGAACTGAAAGCAAGCAGTAAGTACTCTGGTAAAAAATATATATATTTGAGTGTCAGGCCTTTGTTCTCCTTAATGTGCCAAAAAAATAATAGTTCCAGTACCCAAAGTATCAAAGTGACCACTTTAGGACCCACTACAGTGTTCTAGCTGCATGACTAAAGTAGTTTACGTAACAAATGTTCGTGTCCCAGTACCAAAACTACTTCCAGTACCTATAGTACCTGTTACAGTGCCATTCAGTTTCCTTTTCCCATTCAAGTACCAAATCCTTTAGTTCTGTTTGGGAAGACTCTGGTACTGGGAACTTGGGCTTTCACGAGTGGAACTGCCATACTGGTCTGGATCTGAATTGCTTTATTTGTTTTCTTTACTAGTAAAAATGATTGTTTTTGTAAACTGGTACCAGAACTCTAGATCTGTCACTGCTGGAACTGGCATGTTTAGTACTGGAGCTATTGCTACTGGGATCGGGACAGTTGGACTGGACATTTGCTGCTGGTAAGATTGACGCAGGGGCTTACAGCTCAGGGAACTGGGACCTTTGAAAGGTAGTAACGGTTACTCTGAGCATAACCTGGCAACGCCAAGCACGACCTGAGGTACCCTTTGCCGAGTTCCTTTATTCGACTGAATTCCGATTTTTCATTCCACTCTATCGTAATCACCATGTCAGAGGAAAGTCCACTAAGACTGCGTGTTTGCACGCGTGTTTCCACCATGACACGCGCACACACGTGTTTAAGCTGTTAAGCAGCAGGGACGCGGAATGGAAAAGCCACACCCAGATATTTTGTGGAGAGATTATACAATGCAGAGGAGGAGGATCTTTTTATGATGAATTTATCCATGATAAGTAACAGCTGCCCTGGTTCTTGTCTTGCGTGTGTGTGCGTGTGTGTGTGTGTGTGTGTGTGTGTGTGTGTGTGTGTGTGTGTGTGTGTGTTTGTGTGTGTTTGTGTGTGCGCGTGTGTGGCATACGTCTGCACAGAAAGCAACGGCATTACAAACCAGCGAAGTCCTGATTGGACAGGATTTCGAAATTTCTGTCTCCACAGAGCATCTCGTCATTAAACGAGCCCGAATCCGGAGGAATCTCGGTCCTAAAAAGCCTTAACCGGACAGGGGTGATCACTCGGCGCTCCCTCAGAACCGTCGTTCGTCCACGTCGGACAGGCGCACGCGGGCGAGGGATTAGTTTATCCAAACTTTATTAAGCTCTGCAGTACAGAGTTACGTTCACAAACACCGCTTACAACTTTACCGTACCGAAAAAACAAGCCACGCCCGCAAGCTCCGCCCACTCCTCTGGGTTCGGAGGCGTCCAGGATGGAGCGTCACCGTGGGAGCGGGGATTGGGCTCTGACCGATCGGGATTACAGAACTTTCTCCCCTTAATGTGTGTGTGTGTGTGTGTGTGTGTGTGGATGATGCCGAGGTAAACAGTCGGGTTAGGTTCTGCTCGGATTTGGGTTCGGGCGGGGGTAATAAGCAGTGTGCGGGGCAAATGGTGAGGTAAAGTGAAGTGTGAGTGTGTATTCTCGGGGATTAGTGTTGAGCTGAACGCTACCTTTAGCCAGCGATAGTGAAGATGAGTGGCCTCTGTAAATGTGTGTAATTACGTGAGTATGGGAGAGGTGTCACAGGTAAAGACAGTGTCTGCTCTGTGTGTGTGTGTGTGTGTGTGTGAGATAACACGCCCGCGCATCTTAGCTCTCCATTAGTGACGTAACAGTTGCAGTGTTGCAGCAG
Source organism: Parotocinclus haroldoi (assembly GCA_034779995.1). Lineage (NCBI taxonomy): Eukaryota > Metazoa > Chordata > Actinopteri > Siluriformes > Loricariidae > Parotocinclus > Parotocinclus haroldoi. Next base: position 8,452 of record JAUZST010013852.1, read on the forward strand.
CTTTTCAGCTGTTTATAACCTAGTTACTCTCAATACTCTCAAAAGTTTATGCACCCCTGGACACACACGACGTCTCTTATAATTCTCATAAGTAGTTTTGGACAGGATTGAAGCTTTATATGTGTGCGTATGTCATGAGTTTATATTTTGTAAGTGCTTACAGTATTACAGAGCAAGGACACGTTTAGTAGGGAAAGCTGCGCAGTCGCCCCGCTGGGCCGCCTCTTACCTGGGTACAGGACGAGACACAAGGGGGCAAACAGGTGCATGGATGCCAAAGGTGTTGCAGCTCGGCCTGTAGACCCTGCACACTCGTAGCCTGTCCCGCTAATGCGCGGTTGGTGATGAATCTGGGAACCGGGCGGGCCGTGGGAGCGTTAAAAACGGACATTCCTGGGAAGCGTGCTGAAAAATGCCAGTCTGAAGACCCGCCCTGAGGGGGGAACACGTGGCCGCAGGACGTCCTGCACTTATCGCTGAGCTGCCAGTGTCCCTGGTATCAACACCGGACGGCTCCCCGGACCATCACACCAGCAGCCGGGGCAGGGGCCGGATTGAAGCGCTCACCACCAGGCCTCCAAACTGGAACCAGAGGGTCCCAAACAGAGCCTGGACCCGTGTGATTCCAGTCCACAGCAGTCCAGGTTTCCTGGAGAGCCTTCCCAGCCTGTTTCTCTTTTGAGAACGGGGTTCCCTGGCTGCCACCCTTCTAACATGATCCTTCTTGAATTTCGGACTGCAGACGCCTCAGTGTAAAATTACGGATGATAGGCGAGGCTTGCAGGTTTCTGGGTGGCAACCGGTGGAATAGTCGGCGGCTCGGGGCGAACGAGCAGGCACCGACCGAGTGGATTCGAGGCATAGCTGGGTGTGCCAGCGTGAGCAGGGGCTACGGCTCGGCTGAGGATCGGCGGACGTAACAGCATTACAGTATTCCATATAGATCCCCGTGTAATGTGATGTTTACCGTCCGTGTACCGTGCAATTTCACAGTATGGTGGACGTTAAGCAACACGCACCGTACCTGGGTACCTTAATAACAACGCTGTACTTCAAAATAACAGAGCTACATTGTAAATATACATTACTGTACACATAGGTTAATCCACACCCTGTACTTTAATCTGGAGGCTAAAAACTGAAGAGGGGTGATCTCTGTGCGCTCCCTCAGAACCGTCGTTCGTCCACATCGGACAGGAGCTTTATCGAGCTCTACAGTACAGAGTTACGTTCACAAGCACCGCTTACAACTTTACCGTACAGAAAAACAACAAGCCTCGCGTTATAACCACGCCCGCAAGCTCCGCCCACTGCTCTGGGTTTGGAGGCATCTAGGATGGGACCGTGACCAAGGAAACCGATCTTTTTTGGACGAAATGGACTGTTGTGAGGAACAAGTACAAAAAGAAAGGCTCTGTCATGGTACGGGGTCGGGTCCGGACCCTTGGGAAGGTCATTGACACTTCTGTGATGCAGCGTTGATGCAGAAAAGTACACCGAGATCTTAGAGCGGCACCAGTCGCCTTCCCAGGGACGGCCCATGCATTTAATAACAAGCCGAACTGTTCCAGGTTTAAAAATACGATTAAATTAACCTATAAAAAGGACGGGTAATAACCGAGACGGGGGCCGGTCGCGTCCCACGGCTAGCTAATTGGACATTCGTGTATCAACTTCCTTCCTGTGTCACTTCCTTTTGGCCTGCGCTGTTCGAGTTGAGAGGGCAGAAATGAAATGGAATATTAGTAAATATTTTCAGGATCATTCAGCCATGGATGGATTCAGATTAAACAAATGCTGAAGGGCTTGGTTCAGGGTTGCATCGATCACACAAAGCGGCCACAAAAATGTGCTTTTATGATCTTTAACGGGGGAAATCCACTTTCTGGAGGATTTAATAGTGTTTGATTTGGAAGAGCAGCCGAAAACTTTAAAGGCATCGGGCGATTCGGAAAGCCCATGAACGCTGGGGTGGAATTCGAGCGAAGTGGAATGGCTCGTATCCTTCTCACTTTCTATTTTTCACTCGCTCTCCGTCTCTGTCTCCGTCTCTCACCCCGCGGCATCGCTTCGTTTTCCACCGGGCTGAACTCGGGACCGTTACTACAGGACCTCTTCTACTTTCGTTTGGGGTCGGCTCTGGAGGAACGGGACTGATACTGTCACTGTGTGCCTTTAAGAACCAGATCCTCTGAGCTACTGCCGAATCTCAGTCTGGTTCATAAAGCGGCAGCCAAAGGAAACAAGAATCCCTGAGGGAGTGTGTTAATATGGAGCGTGTGTGTGTGTGTGTGTGTGTGTGTGTGTGTGTGTGTGTGTGTGTGTGGCACTGTGTGTGTGTGTGTGTGTGTGTGTGTGGCACTGTTTGTGTGTGTGTGGCACTGTGTGTGT
>JAUZST010013853.1:0-10842 GCA_034779995.1 Parotocinclus haroldoi
TATATATATAAATAAAACACATGGACAAAAGACCTCATTGGTTAACATGTCATTTTTATGTATTTTTATTAATATTGATTTTTATTTTATTATTTCTTTTCTTGATTGGTTGAATGAGACAGAACTTTGTAACCAGATGTAAATCAGGAACATAAGACTTCTTGAATTTCAATAAATCAGGACCATCAACTGTAACAGTATTAACAATAACAAGTAACAATATTTATAAGATGTTATATTATGTAAAAGGCTAGGTATGTGGAGACATGGCTAACTGCAGCCAGCTAAAATGAAGTCATCACAATACATCTGTGCTTCTCATATTTAAAAAACCAATTAGCCACCACTGCATGCATTAAGATGTGATTTTATTCTAGCAGGGAGTAGGTATGGGCACTGGACAGATGTGCTTTGTGACAGTCTCTTCCTTGCATGATTAAAACCATCCTTTCTGTGTCAGTCAGGCCTGATTGGAGCCAGACAAATCAATGTGGTGTTATTGGCCTAAAGCAAAGCTATAAATGAAGGTTGAAGGCTGAGGATCTCACCAGAATGAGATCTCATTTGTGGATAATCATCTCCTGGATTAAAGATTGAGTTCTGTAGTTTTGTCTTTTAACTCTCGATCTTCTCTCCTTAATCCCATTACATTGTCTTTCAATAGGAAATCTGCATCAGTTACTTGGACTGTTGTCAACGTGACAGGAGTCGTCATAGTCGGCACAAGATCTTGAGGTAATGAATATGCCTTGTTTGGCAGTTCTTGTGCAAAAACCACACATCAAGGCTTCCAAGGAGGTTAGTTAGATTAGTGCTGGGCCTGTGGTTTTTATTGATCACCAATGATTGATTCACATTTTATGTATCGTGTGGAATAAAACTGGTGGGTGTGCTTGGAAATGCATGTGCTTGGAAAGTTTATGTAGGGCATATTCAGTTTTGACTTGAAAAGAGACCATGTTTTGACATCACCACTGTCACCACTGACATCTCCAGCTGTGGACCTAGTGCTGAAGCTGACTGGTTGTTGCTAATGCCGGACGTTTGAGAGACTTAAAAACATCGAATTTTTGTTTGTAGTGAAATTTGGACGCACGTTCAGCAATATTGAAAACCTCTCAGCACTCCTGTATGTAATAACATGTTATTCAAACTAACCCAGACAGATGGTAGGTTTACTGTCTGGGACTGACGGGGCTTGGGAACAATTGGAGATTTTTATTAGAATGGAATCGTTTCCAGTTTTTAGCTTTGCTCTAAATTTAACCTTCAGCCTTCTGGCGTGTTTAGATATTTTAAACTTTGTAAAATCACATCAAAAACAGATCAACATTTCTTGCAACTCCCCCTCCCTCTGGAGTTGATTTACTACATTGTCTAAACAGTAAACGCCAAACTGCTAAAAGGTCTAAACGACCCATATCTTTTCTTTATGATTTAATGGCACTAATTCTCCTCCTGCCTTGGTCATGATGATGATAGACCAGGAGTCAGAATTGGGTATTTCCCAATGTGAAGACTGGCGATCCGCTGCACTAAGCGGGACAAAATTCCAGCTAATACTAGTAGTTTCCAGAGCACGCTATAGTAAATCTAAACTGACAAAGACATACCCAAATACCCAAGACATGTATATAATAAATGTTCACAAAGCCCCTGTGAGCTTGCGCGCATGTTCTGGGCGGCTTGATCGAGAGGGTGGGGCCGATTACTCTATTCATCCCTTGTTCTAATCTGGTGATGGTTTGTAAATTGTGAAACTTACAATCTTCAATAAAATGAGTTTACAAAAAAAGAAGCATGTGCTGAACAGTAATTTTTAATGCGACACCCTTTTTCTTCCCATGTCTTGCCATCAGAGAGAACTACCTATTTGTGTGTTCGTGTCAGAAGTGCACAGCTCAGATGGATGATGCCGATATGACATCGGAGGACGAGGATGAGGCGGAAGGGGAGACTGAGGGCGACGAAATGGAAGATGAGATGACTGACGTCTGATGACGAACAGGCTTCATTATTTCATCAGTTTTTCTTGTGGATATTTATGTTGAGTTGTCTCATTGCACCACTCTTGTCACTCTAACGAACCTGCATCTCTGTACATGCAGCCGAAGAGGTGACCTAGGCTATGCAAAATATGTCAGACTATACATCCTTGATTGCCATGACAGTTCCAAGGGAGCAGCCATTTTCATCCAGTCATGCAATACGAAGTGCACTGCACGTGTGTCAAATAGATACTCGTATTACAAACATAGAAAGCTCATAATGTTATGACACCACCATACTGGCACTTGACCTCCATTGTTAAATGAACATTGTTGGCAAAATGTCTATAACCAGTGATGATAACTACAGTATGTCTGTCACCTGCAGCAATTCTCAATTTAAAGATGACATAAACTAACCTTTTTACCTTTTAAGTTAATTTTCCTGGTCATAACGTTCACAACTTGTCACTATTAGACATTTAAAAGACATATTGGTGATGATATATGCATCTATCAACATGGGTTTGGGGTTGTATGGATTTTACTCACTCACTTTTCCATACATGCTTATTCACTAATAGTGGGACACTTTGGAGACAGCAGTTGACCCAACTAATCTTTTTTTAACATTGAAATAAACTTGCATGGGGAGAACATACATACTCCACTGCAGCATGGACAGTCTATCACAAAGCATTACACACTCACTCAATCTAAAGTAGCCAGTCTGTCTACTGGCATATCTTTGGGAGGTGGAGGAAAACCAAAGCAACATTAAGGGTGTATTCACACTTTGCCTTGTAAAATGCTAGAGCATGATTGCCCACTGGCAATGAGAGCACTACTGGCCTGTGCTGTCATTCTGGGCCCAAGCAAGCTTACATCATCACAATGCCGAAGACTGAAGACAAGCTTGAACAGCACAAAGGACTTCATGGTTGCACTTTTTTGGCTGTTTTGGAGCTCTTATGGGTGCACTGACATACAGTCCTCTCATACGCCTTTTAGACTTATTGATGATGCAATACATGGTTCAGAGTGCTCAGGCATGATAAAGGTCACCTAAATGTGAGTATGCCCTAAGAGCGTGAGCGCAAGTGGAAGACTGTTGCAAATCTAGTTTGTTGGTGTTGTTTGGCATTAACATTGCTATGACAACATGTTGTTTTAGGTCCAGGTGCTTCTCGCCAGAGCAGGCACAAAGCCATGGCTAGTTAAAGCCAAAAAATCAATACCCTTTCAAAAGTGATGCCTCCAGAATTAGTTTTTTCCAAAAATCTTACTTTTTAAAAAACGGGTACTCTTCAACCTCATCTGGCCACAGCTCAACACTTGGCCTGGCAGGAAGAGCCTGTGTCTGATGTACACTGCTCACAAAAAATAGGGGATATTCATTTTTAAGGGATAATTTTTGTGAGCAGTATATTAAAGTGAAAGATGAATGATCCCTCCAATCATTTAATGAATAAAAAGGCACCCAACCTTCTTCCCAAAATTATATTGATATTCTGACTAAAATGGTCCTTTTAAACCATCTTTTTGATAAGTATCTATTCAGCGAAAGTCCCAAGAATGATGTATCCAGTTCACCATTTGTTTTGAAAAACTTCCCATTGGAGAAGTGCTAAAAGCCGCACCTCAAAAGTTCGTCGAGGTTATGCATGCTGAACACCCTATTCAATTATTAAATTTTAGAAGTTTAAAAACTCATAATTTGGTCAATTCATCTGATCCTAAATAAATTTCAGTTTTGTAAAGCTCTCAGTCTTTGTAGATTGACATGAACCTTGTTTTTGCTAGAGCCTTACATATGTCAAATGCTGTACTTGGTCTTTTTTATTAGTTAAAAGTGCTAGTTCATTACGCATTTATTGATTTTCTTAAACCTGAAGCTTGATCAGATGCAGTAAAGCTGGTGTCTAGCTGGTGAGACAGGGTGCAAGGCAAGAACAACCCTAGATAAGGTGCCTATGATATGACAGATACATTCTCAACCTCATACACACTCACATGCTGATGGCACGTTAATACCAGTTAAAGTCACACACATTTCTTAGGGCAGTGAGAGGAAACCAGAGTATCCTAAGCAAACCCATGCAATCACAGGGCAGATACAGCATTTTTTTACCATGTTTTAGATGTATACTGCATTCATATATATTGCATCTAAAGCATTTTCTTAAAATTTCAAATATTTTAATAGTGCTTTCCATCCTTAATTTTTGTGCTTTGGCCTCTATACTGATGCTTAACACAATGTTTATAGATGTGAAATATACTCATTAACTAACTGGTTAATTGCTAATATGAAGCAAACGGGCACAGATTCTCTATAGACTAGCAGTGGCAGTTGAATGACTTGTTCTGAACACCTCAGTGACTCGCCAAATGTATGCCACCAAGAACACAGTTCATCAACTTTCTGCTCTGCTCTCCTACATAAAAGTGATTTTATAACTTTCAAATGTAGAATTTGTCTGACTTACACAGAAACCTAAACTAAACTCACACATTTCAGATTAATTGAAACACCAACTGTGAATAAGGATCCAATGTCCAGTAACTGCACTAACAGTCCTACTCCAAGGCAGGTGGAAAGAACAGGGGCATGAACTCCAGAGCAATACACATAGGTGGATGCAATTTTTGTCCAAATGTCCAGAATCTTGAGAAATTTTGACTAAATTCTAAAAATTGTCTTTTAGAAACACATGTAGGCACTCTCCCCATTAACTCTCTTTTAATCGCATATGCTAAAACACTGGTCAACACCCCCCACCCCCCAACCTTAAAATTAGTCTATGCCTTTGACATTCATTATCTTCTTGTAAACTTGTGTTGCTGCTGCTGCTGAGGGAGTCACACTAAACTTCATTGCACACAGGTATTGAATGGCAGATTATATGACACTTATATATGATGTTATGTGCTCCTACATCGTAGCTGTACCTGATCAAATGGCTAGTACGATTATGAGGCAAGTTTTCCTGATAAAAGAAAAACTATGTTCAGGTCATATGACATTCATAGTCTTGAATAATTAAGCATTAGGTTTTTATAGGCAATTTGTTGGAGGATTGGTGAAAAAAAAATATCACGTTACCTTTTATTTGTTTCACCCCATTTATTTCACTTGAATCTTTGCCAGTTCTCACTAACTGAGCCTCTCCTGTCACACATCTACCAGCTTGGAAGGGTTAGGGCTAGCACATGCTTCCTCTAAGACACTGGAACTCAGCCACCACCTGTTTACAAACTGTGGCTCAAGTAACATGATAGGGTGGCTCAACGCCCTTGAGAGGGTGCTTAATGCCCCCATCTGTACACTTCAGCTCACAGATGCCCACCATTTGCTAGTGTCATTATGACTGATACATGCAAGATGAATACCATCTCATGCCCAAAGTACACAGCCAATTATGTTCTCATGAACTCTTACCCACTGATGACTTTGGCATTGTAAAGAATACTTCCATTTCTACAATGATGGAGAGGGCACTATAGTTGGCCAGGGATGCATTAACAAGTTAAAAATGTAAGTTTTGTCAAGATAACTTTAGAGAGAAAACGGTTAAGAAAAACAGTTTAATACAGTTATAAGAAGTGGTGACTTTATAATTGCTTGATTATTTGTCTAGACAGCAAATATGTATATCCTTGGTCCAGTCCATGATCTACAGTACATTCATGACCAGTTTAGGCCAAACATGACACTGAATTTTCAAAACTTATCTGGTTGGTCCAGGGATTTTTTAAAATATAAGTGCAGTATCAGTGCAGTTACATAATCATAGTCTTATTTGCCAGTATATGAAAGAAGACAAACAGGAAAATACAAGGAAATATTCTTAATGGGTGGAGTGAAACTGAGTTCACAAAACCTCTTATTGAAAGAACAGGTTTCAAAAAAGGTTTGATGTTGCCACCGCATCCTAGCAAACACAGGGCACTCGGGATAGAATGCTAGACAACAGTGTGGCCAGCAGCATCTATGTTAGCGCTGCCTCCCTCACACGTGGCCAGTTATGTGACAGCACAACATTGTCTGTGCATTTATGATGCAACATTTCAGAATAGTGCAGGGAATTGACTGAAAAACATGCAGACAGCATGCAAACAGCTGTTAAAAACGAGCACATTTAATTCTGATGGCTGCGTGACAAACACATCACTTGTTTCTCTGGTAGTCACTTTCACTAAGTTGTGAAGATGCAGTAATTCTTGCGTTGCACGATTCCCTGCCCCAACCCCAAAGTGTGCCAGCTTTCCATCTCAAAAAGAAACTCAAATAGAAATGATTCTGCAAGTGTCTCGTGGTCCATGCACTGTTCTTGTGCTGAAGAGTGCAGATCCAGCACACGTAATTCACTGGTAACACCTGCTCGTCATCATCTCCGTGTTTATATAGAGTGCACCACCAGGCAAACATTGCACAGTGTATAATACATTTTTCTGCACTGTTGTGCTGTTATGTCTGTCATTAAAACTGCTGTATTACAACAGCTAATGTATAGTGCTGGGAAAAAATAGGATTTTTTTAGATTTAGATAGAGTCACCATTAGATTTATTGTATATTGCTCACATTTCATTATGTGATATTTCATTTTGAAGTATCCCCTAATTTTTTGGAGCAGTAAATAACATTGTTGATGACAGGACCCAAATATACTAATTTCCACTGATCTTCATTCCAATCTTTGTGAACTTTAGCACATCTTTGCCATTTCACCTTTGCCAGTTCAAACAACTTCTGAAAATGTAGTTTTCTGGCTGCTTCCAAAAATGACCATTCCTGATCAAGCTTCTTTGGATTGTAGAAGAGTTAACTTGTCATCCTGGCGAAGCTGCCAGTTGGCAGATTACTCAAGTGTAAGGAGAGGTCACACTAAATATTTGCTCCTGCTCTAGTTTTATTTAATTAAAAAAAAGGTTTTACATTTTTTAATACCTAATATAAATTTGCTGTATTTTCTGTTTCTAATAGAGAGCCCAAAAACAATTATATATTGTTGTTATACTTTTTCTAATGATTACCTAAAGACTGTTTAGTTCTGTACTATACTGCTTACAAAAAATAGGGGATATTTCATTTTAAAATCCCCTAATTTTTGGAGGAGTGTATATAAAATAGTAGATAAATCTTCTTAATGATAAGAATTATAACCTTATCAGACCCCACAGACTATGATTTTATGTAACACATAAATGCATGTATAACATAAAACATATTAAATATGTTGGAACTGACATCCACAGTAATGCTTTGTCCTAATAATAGATACAGAACAACAAGTATTGTCTTGGCTGTTGGTATTTTGACCAACCATCCAGATTGGTTGACAAATTTCTTTAGCTAATGAAATTGCATGGCCTTTCTGATTTAACTGGTTTATCAGCATATTGTTGTCAAAAACATGACACAAATTGTTTCTCTAGCAGGGTTCCCAGCAGACGTTTTTGAGTTTCTTCCATTCCACAGTAAAAAGAGGTCAGCATGTTTAGCACTATGTAGCCCCATATACTGCATAGTGATGTACAGTATTGTGACACATTCCTCCCACAACTAATATTCTGTCCTCAAATTGTAATTTACTATTCCTATTGTAAGTTCATATTATCAAATTTAAAATTATTATTGAGTAAATAATTTGCTCACTTCACACTGGCTGCTTGCATACTGAAATACATTATCATGATAAAGCTTACTAGCTGCTCGCAGCCTTCAGGCTGGTCACAAGTCAAATATGAATTTAGCTCCAAGTTTAGACCTTTATTAATCTATATATGCACCGACCAGCTTTACAGATACGTATGAGAATAAAGAAAAAAGTCAAATCCAAAACAGACATAAGCTGTTTTTGCCTTCAAAGACCTCTAAGCAGGTACAGCTGGTTGTGCCAAAGGAACATTACAGAACTGACTGCATCTGAGGCAGTTGCTCCAATCTGAACATGTGTGGAGCTTGGAGCAGATCTCAGCTGATGAACTTTTATCTGACAGGTATGCACAGCGAGTTGTAGCACATCAACAGCCAAGCTGATAAATTTTGAGAATTTTGCCTCAGGAGTCTATGTTGATGTCAACGGAGAACAGACCGTAGTGCCACATAACAAAAAACCTGCCAGAGGTGGTTTCCACCTCTTGTCATAATCCTTCAGAACTTAAACAATCTTGCTGTGGTTAGGAACTTCATACTTAAGTGCACTCACTTATTCTCATAGTATTCTATTCTCATAGATAGTGTTTTTGACAACTCTCCACTATCTGTTCCTTCAGTATCATGCCAAAATGGTTAACCATAAAAAAGCAGCAGATGCTAAATTAACATAACTGGAAAGCGTTGCAAATCAATAAAAATCATGCCAGTGAGCTTCTCTTAACAAATCAAACATGTGTGAATATGAAGACCAGTGTTTGATAGCTTGCTGAAACCACAGATCAGACAATGAACAGATTAGAATACAGTAATGGAATTCTATTCTATTTTCTCACAGACCTTTATTGTTCACTCTGCTACCAAGACTGCTGATTTCTCAGATCGTGAATGCTGAATATGTCTTGCCTTAGCTTTTCTTTGAGAGCAGGTTAGCATTCAATACCATGATCAGACGTTTTCAGTTATTATGCTTGTATTTACTACAATAATGTACATTTTATATTCAGACTGATAATCTGATGATTATTATTGGATTTCTACCGTTATTATTTTAATTTTACAAAAAAATCATAAAAGCCACCAATTTTCCCCACTCACACAGAAAAGGAAGCTCAGCTTATTCTGTGGTCCAAATCGGTTATTACTATGCTTAATAGAGTGCCAATTTAGTGAGATCTTTGTGCAAACAAAGTGTGCATCATTAACCAAACTATGTGGTTTGCTGATTTTGTAAATGGAAAAAAGTAAATAAGTCAATATTTTGTAATGAAAGAAGCAGCAGGGAACAAATTTATGTATCGCATATAATACTGTTCAAAGAGCACATGCAGGAAAAAGCCATTAATCAAACATACCTTAAAAAAAAACAAAATAACTGAAACCTATATTGTGAAAGACAGTATGGGGTCAAACTGAGATCACAGGGAGCAAGACGACAGCCAACCCAGGGACAGTTTAATCTTGGACTTGGATGTCAATAAAACTGAGGTTTTATTTGTTAGACCCAAGGCTGTAAAGGCAGGTTGGCTACATCGATCTTAAACTTAGATCGGTAATACCCAGCCAAACTGTAAGAAGGTGTCACGTTTGATTCAGATCTGTCCCTTAATGTGCATCATCACACACATTGCTTTATTTTAGTTACGCCATCCTCTCTTATATATATAAATATCCTCTCTTTTCAGGATGCTGAGAAACTGGTTCATGCATTTAGAACCTTGAGGTTGGATTATGGCAATGCTTTACTTCCTGGATGCTCTAGTAAATCTGTAAATAAACTTAAATTAGTGCAATTATGATTTTAGGTACTGAGTTTTAGACTTCTTTTAGCCTTCGAGTGGTGACTAAAAACTCTTTAAAAAAAACTCAAAAAAAAAATTTCTTGTGTGTTTGTTGATTTTACCTACATCAGATTTTTGCTGGTTCTGGTTAAATTGTGTTATTAGGCTATTGCTTGTTTGTACTAACACAAGGTTTGACCTACTAGGAAGAATGCAAAGCACTATTGTGAATTGCTCTGGATAAAGGCATTTGCTAAATACTGTAAATGTAAATGCAGAACGCAGCAGTCCTATTCTATTGGCTCTACACTGGTTACCAGTTCAATTACCCATATTGGACCCACATTATCTGAGTGAACGCTTAGAGTCTTACAATCCAAAATTAATAAACAACAGACATGGGAAGAACATGCAAACTCCACACAGACTGCAGCCAGGCTAAATCGGATTACGACAGGCCAAGAAAGTGTTGCAACCTGACTGAGACATTCCTGGGAATCCCTCTCTGTATGGGTGAGCATTATTCTGCTGGAATCCATCATCCTCAAAAAAGCTAATTGAATGTTTGTGTTCCTTGTATCACTGTTAGGGCTTACTAACTGTGGTATGTGATGGCTCCTCAGATAAAGAGACAGCAGTTACAGCAGTCTATCACTCCACAACAAAGGCAGGAATGAAGTTCTCACCACGAGGCCTCCATACTCAGACCCCACCCATTGTCAGATCCCACATACAACCAGTTGCACTGCTCCCAACACCTCAGGTGTCAGGACGACCTAGATAGCAGACAATTCATCGCAATCCAGATTCTCTCAGTCCAGTGATGCACCCCCTCTCAAAATCTGTCAAGTGGGCAAAATGTCTTAAAAGTAAATCTAAAAGTAAATGATAGATTTATGTCTAGCAATTGACAATTTCTCACTAAGAGGTACATTACACAAATGTAGCACCTGAGATTCTTTTAAGTGGGCAGTGGTGGAAGCACTTTTATACCAGCTTGTGGAAAGCCACTGTCTAGTCATACCACACTACTGCTAGTCTTGTTCATGTGTACCATTACAAGTATGTATATACATTAAATGTTAAAGTTGTAATTAGTGTACAGTTTGAGACACTGACACTGTTTGAGTATCTGAATAAGTCTCAGATATAGAACTCACCACCAGAAAGACTCAATAATTTATATTTATCAATACCGTCACTAATGAGGTAATTTATTTAATGCTTCTAATCTCAAATGTATGTTTCTATGAATAAAACACAGTGGAATACCATATACAAAAATATATTCAAAATATAGTATAGTAAATATAGTAAGTATAAGTATAGTATATATAGTATACACACACACACACACACACACACACACACACACACACACACACACACACACACACACACACACACACACAC
>JAUZST010013854.1:0-10842 GCA_034779995.1 Parotocinclus haroldoi
GTGTGTGTGTGTGTGTGTGTGTGTGTGTGTGTGTGTGTGTGTGTGTGTGTGTGTGTGTGTGTGTGTGTGTGTTCAGAGGAACAGCTGTTCTGGTTCTGCCTGTAGAGCTCGGGGTTAATTAGTGCAGAAGATTGCTAGGTTATACGCCAAAGTTAAGTGAGTTAGGGCAGGTGTGTGTGTGTGTGTGTGTGTGTGCGTTGTGTGTGTGTGTGTGTGTGCGTGTGTGTGTGTGTGTGTGTGCGTGTGTGTGTGCGTGCGCTATTGAAGTCAAGGTAAAGGCAGGTGATGCAACTGACGGGAAAGGCAGACGATCTGTGGCTCCTGATTGAAACTGCTTTTAACTTTTCCGATTTTTCGTACTATGTTTAAAAAAATATATACATAAATAAAACCCTATATAAATAAAAACAAAAGGAACACGCCCATGTAAAAAAAAAAAATAAATAATCTATTTTAATTTCCTTTTTAAAAACCGAAATAATGAACGGACAAACACAGCTAACGTTTTTTTTTTTCCTCTCTCTCGGTTTTTCTTTGTCATATTTTACCCGATTAACTTACTTTGAACTTTTTTGTCAATTTTGTCAACATTCGAGCCGCGCCGCGCCAACGCCGAGTTAAACGGGAGCCTGGTTACCTGCTCGGGCTGGTTGGCATTGGACAGGGGCGTCACCATCCAGATGATGTAGAGGTTGTTGAGGGCGGCGCTGGTGGTGAAGGTGCAGGGTAAGATGGCGGCCTGGCCTCGGGCCACCTGGACGCTGCTCTGGCTTACGGTCACCTCCAACGAGCGCACACACACTGCAGAAACACACACACACACGTGCCCACACGTAACCATCAGGGATCGCTTCGATTTTTTTTTATAAATCTTACCGAAAACGTTTTCTGCCTGTGATTCTCCTTTCTGTCAGCAGGTGTCGCTCATACTTGTTTTCCATCATTCAGGCGTGAACCGGATACGTATAAGACGAGCCTCGGGACTGGCATTGGATCCTTTTGCCAATACGGTTTGCCAACGAATTAAAAAAGAACAACGTTCGACTCGTTTGGGACTCTTTTATCCGTAGGCGAATCAGGTTAGTTCGAATAAATAAGCTTTAAACAATCGCAGGCCGTTGAAGAAGCTAACGCGCGTAATATCTGGGCTCGGACTGGCAGTTCATTGGTCAAGGCAGACCAGTAACCAAGGGCTCTGGTTGGCATCAAGGTGTTCTGCTCTGGGTTTTGCTTAAAGACAGCGCAGATGTGATTACTCTGACTGCAGAACATGCGTCTTCGGAGCAGCTAACCCAATTGGGAGGATAATTCAGCTCGCCCAGACGGAAATGGGTTCTCTTCTGCTCCGCGTTGATTGCGTTTCCCCCCCGGTCACGTCGCCGTATCGGACGGCTGGCACGCCGGACGGACCACGGATGGACCCGATTAAAGCGAGCTTTGCTCAGCTCTTCGCTTAGCATTTCAAAAAGGCTCTGCCACACACGTGCCGGTCGGTGCAAGAGCTCGCTCCGGACGCTTTGTTCTTCTCGCGCGACCGGAACAGGGTAGGACGGTCACCGAGAGGATTCCTCCCAGGCTTTGGGGCGAGAGCACGTTAATATTTCACCCCGAGCCGCCGCCGGGCGTCCCAGACGGCCCACGTGCGTATGAGTGTTTGCCAAGCGATGGCATTTAACGGTCGGGTCAGGCAGCGGCTCAGGACCGCCCAGAGACTCCACCAGCCCAAACAGTTTAAACTATTTACGGCACCGTGGCCTGCAAACACGATTTCAACCCAGGACTGTTAACTCTCAGGCTGATAGTTCCACCACGCTGGCCCAGATTTTAGTCCCCGATCGACCGAATCAGTTTAAGTCAGTGAATCTTTTGACCAGTTTGTATTCCCAAATTCTGTATCCATACAAACTGTTTGAATCGCTGAATCGTTTCAGTGCTGGTGAATCATTTAGGATTTGGTGAACCGTTTAGCCAGTGAAAAAAAATCGTAGAGCATTTGAATTGTTCGGCCATTTCCAGCGTTCAAATACGATTCAATCCATAAGTGAACTAAACAGCGGGGTTTCCCATTAAAACACAACCTAAACGACTCACAAAAAGCTCGGTGCCAACACTTCCCTCACCCTTGGCATCGTTTTCAAGTCACGAACACAAGCGGGAGGCGAGTACATCGCTAGAGGAGTCATGAAGTTCTCCGAAATCAAGCCAGGCAGAAAAAAGAACGTGCTTTAATGCCCCGGGCAATGAGTGTGTGCAGGAGAGAGAGAGATAATAGAGTATTTCCCTGGTGGGACGAGCGAGGAGACTCTGTCCTACCCATAATGCATCAGCACACGAATCTCAGCACAGCACCTGGGTCACGTCTGCTCTTCGTAAGACACAAAAATCCCACGTATGATACAAACGGGACCGAGACGGGTCTGGTACACATGGCTTTAGGTTCATTAGTACTGCGTTCCTTATTTAAAACACCTCTAATATCTGCACCTTCATCACCAGGCCTAAATTAAACACCGCAGAGGCACTGGGTAAGGCTGGGAGAGGTTGCCAGATAGCCCGATTTTCCTACATAACAAACGTGTATTTAAATGGTGTATTTTTATTGATCATTGTGTCGACATTTGATCTTTCATTATGACCAAATATTTATCGTTTTATATCTTTTTTTACTTTGTTTCCCAATCATTATCTATGATTATTTATTATTATTACATTAATTGTCTTGTATTAGGACTTAAATAATCACAGTTTCTCCAACACATGCACACACACACACACACACACACACACACACACACACACGGTCTATATTTCTGATTTAGCTGTCCCCAGAGGCGCTAGAGTCCTCCTCGGTATTCCGACGTTCTGAAGATGAAACCCAAGACTAATCCTGGAATAGTGACCTTAGGAAGCTCTCTCTCTCTCTCTCACACACACACACACACACACACACACACACACACACACACACAGAAGCCTGCTAGTGCTTGACAGAATAGGGCAGATCCCCCACTATACTCAGCAGTTGGATTAAGGTAAGACTAACTAAAGCATTTCTAGACAGAGGTCCACAAAGGTTTTCGGGGTCAAGATATTTCAGACTCGGGTTCGGGTTTCATCTCGGTATCGTTAGGATGCCAAGGAGGCCTCGAGCGTGTCCGAAGATCTAAATCAGATGTCTCCGGACGCCGCTGAGCGAGACGTGTCCAGACCGGGCGCTGCTATATGCGGTGCGGTTACGCGTCGTGTATCTACGCACGTGACAGGTTCGGACTTCACCCAACGTTACCGTAGGAACAGCACAAACAAACACAAAAAAGACAGACAGATAGGGGCTAGGTTCGGGGAGGGGGGAAGGGGGCGGGGGATGTTTAGCAGCTTCTCCTCCTCCTTGTTTCAGAGCTGACGTGTGGCTTCAGGTTTCCTTCAAGAGGAACTTCTTAATGCTGACACCTGTTCCGTTTTACTCCCAAAATATCAGCGCCCGCAGACGAGCGAAGGCCACAACACTACAAAGAGGGAAAGTAAAAAATACAGACGTGTGACCTTTGCGATTTAACCAAGAATGCAACAAACTACGGGTGAGACCACACCGGCTCAAACGGCAATAAATCAGATGCCATTTTGTACACAAAGTAAGCGCTCTAAGTTGTCGCAGGGATAGAAAAGCTGCCTTTAATAAATAAATAAAAGAACACTGTTTAGAATTTTTTCCGTAGGCCCATTCTAGGCTTTAAAACGCAGATCGTAGAGGGTGTCGCGTTCACGTTGGCCGCCGTATCCCTCATCCATCCCCTGACGGAGTGTCTGTCCTGGGACGCTCCCTAGTTCATCTCTGTCTGCCCGCCTTCGATTTGTCTTGACTCGGCTCTGTGGCGAAAGTCAGAGATCCAGTGGCGTCCTGCTCCTCTGCGCACACCGACGCGGCGTCTCACACGAGCGCCAATTAAAGCCTGGCGGAAGTGCGAGCTTTCGCGAGAGCGAGCGCGAAACATGGCAGCGAATCTAAATCAGGGTTCGAGAGACGGGAGGCAGATGGAAACAGATCGATGGAGTGTAATCGATAAAGGAACGGAAGGGTTTCCCTGCAAACGACCTTCCGCTTGTCCGTGGGCCGTTCCTGACTCGGTCCTGACTGTTTCTGGATCGGTTCTCGGACCCTGCCGACCTTCCCGGAACAGCGTTGAAGGCTGAACGATATTCTGGTCATGTTTGAGAACGTTTTTCTCTTTTAGGTTCCACCCCTTATGGTGTGATCTTGATATACCTGCTGGTTATTTAGCTTGTGCGTTATGAGATTCTTGTTCCTACACACTCGCACACACACACACACACACACACACACACACACACACACACACACACACTGAGTCATCTGAGAGCGATAACAGTTCCATCTCAGCATGATCACACCCTCATCACTTGATGAAGTTTATTTTGAGTGCATTTGCATTTTCAGGAGCCTAATTTTATCACGCATTACTGAAAGATCCTCTCGGCTGCCTTCCATATTCCGATGATTCTAAAGCCGAATTTAAATGCAGGTACGCACCGAGGTGCTCCCCGTGCCTGCACCTTGGACAGGCTGAAGACCAGCGTGAGAACGTTTTGCTGGTACCGAATAACCCTGGGTTGGACCTTTACCTTTAGATAACTGTTACCTGACCATGGACTGACCTCGTGTCCAGTGTGTCTGGGTTCAAACCTGGGCTACTGGAACATAAATCAGCCTGATGCTGACCAGGTCAGGCTCCGGACAAGACCAAGCAAACGACCAATTTGGTCTTAATTAAGTTGGAACGAGTTGGCAGCCGTAAGCTAAGTCTTCATTAGCGACCTCAGCATTCAACCTCAATTTATTCCTCATTCCGGCTCACTGGACGAATCAGACCGTTAGATGAGACGGCCGGACCATAACCACTCGCAGAGAAGAAATCAGCGCTCACTCACACTGCTATCGGTGCCATGCTCTGCCCCCGAAAAACCAGCGCAGGAATTATTATGGGTTCTCTCTATAAATGGAGAGAGCCTGTCTGATTTTGCAGGGTCGTATTGATTCACGCTCACAGCGTGACACTAGGCACACCTCGCAGGAACCGTTCCGCTTTGGGGCATTTTTGGGGATCCTCAAAGGACGTTTAAAAAACAGGCCGGGGTCTGTTCTCCCGGTGGACGAGCCGTGGGGTGCACAGAGAGTAACAGAACGTAACGCAACCAGGGAAATCAGCTTTAAGCAACGCTCCTGCCATGCAAAAAGCTTGTTTTGCTTTCGAAAGCATCATCGCAGATAATGCTGCCGTCTTATTCTAGTTGTTTGAGAAGCTCTCGCGGTTCCAGTGCAGGAGTAAGGACTAAACGACGGCCTTAAGACTGTACCGCAGATCCAAATCAGTCCAAATCAGTCCGAGTTTGACCTCATCCTCGTGTTTAGAAGAGTACCATCCTCGCCCAGATGGCTCCTTTTTGCCACGGGAGGCAAAGCCTCGTCGAACAAGCGGGATCTCAGGCCTGAATGCGCTGGTAATAAGTTATATTCAGCGCGAGCGCGGGTCCTTTGACTGCCGGCACGTAATTGCGGGAGAAACTAAATTGAAGATAATTGTATGCTGCAAGTTGTCATCTGGCCCTCAGCGCAGCCTTTATCTGGAAAAAAAAGCCTCTGGTTGCTTCTGGAAGTCTCGGTCGCATGGTATTTGCCCTCACAGCTTCCAGGAACGCGAGCGAACGCTTCGGAAAAGTAATAACGCTTAACAGCGGGGAGGGTAAGCTTCACTGGTCCGGAGGTAACGCGCTGTATTTCACGCCACAGGAGCGACTGCAAAGCGGCGAGAGGTCTCATTCCGACCGATATCGAGTCTAACGAGAGTCAAGAGGTCGCACAGGACCTACCCAATGTTTCAGGGGTGGAAGCTGGCCCTGAAGCTGACCTTCAATCGCACTCGACTTCTCTTGGGAAGAATGGTACTTGCATTCGTCCCCTGGCTGCCACGGCCACCGTCCGGGCTCCGTCTCTCTTACCTGTGGGCCTCGGCCACAGAGACGAGGGTGCGAAGGTGACACTTTTCACTTCTCTGCACCCTGAGCGTCGCGTACCATCTCGAAAGCACCTGGCGTACTCGCAGCCTCATGAAACCCGGGCACGTCCTGAGGATCCCAAATGCCTTGGACGTCTACCTCTTCTTTGCCTCCCCGACCCGGCCCTCCCTGCAGTCTCTGCAGGCCCGATCACCACCGTAAAGCCTCTGAGATTATGTAATGAGCCTTAAAGAGTCCATGAAACCAGATTACAGAGGATTATCTTCCCTCGTGGCCCGGCCCTTCCTCCCGTACCTGCTCCTCCCCCTGTTCGTACGCTGGTGGGCGGCTGTTGGACCACTGTGCATGATTCCATAAACACTAGAGCCAGATGGGTGTAGTCTAAGCAGCTTAGAATCACATTAATCATGTAGCTATGTCGAGAGCTGTCAATGGTCTGGAATTTCATGCTAATGAGTCACACACACACACACACACACACACACACACACACACACACACCGATATCTGGACAAGCTGTGGCCGCAATATGGCAGGAAGCATCACGGCATCGAGAGCATAAAGCGCATTCCTGAAATGTCAAGTTGCCGTCTAAGGAGATACGGCCCAAATCTGCCAACGTCACCAACAATACAAGGTCCCAGATGGGCATCCCTTGGCGTGATCTCTTTCACGTCATTTGAAGGCTGCAGTTCCTAATCGATCCTCGTTTTCACACTTCCCACCATTCACCGTCGGAGCATGGGTCCCGACCCGACCGCCGGAACGTTGCAGCAGAGCTCAGGACTCACGAGCGTTCTTACAATCCAGTTCTCCTGAGCCCTGTACCTCGTCCAGCCTCAGTTGCCCAGTCCAGGGTGTGTTGTAGCCGCTCTGCCTCAAGGTCGGACAAGCCGTGCGTTCAGAGCTGCAGACGGCTTATTCGAGTTGCTGTCTCCGTTCTACCAGCTCAAACTCAAACCGGCCAGACTGGCACCGAGGTCTGGCCTCACATTCCCTGTAAACCCCAGAGATGGCGCTGTGCGTGACAATCCCAGCAGATCAGCCGTTTCTGGAGCGAACGAGAACGTAAACAAGGCCAGCGCAGACGGATCTGCAAACTATTTCCTGCAAGGTCTTGGACCCAGGTGAGAAGTTTCAGTCGAGGAGAAAAAAAAACCCCTTCCCTCTGCTTGTTGACATGTGTCAAAACAGCGACACGCCATCACGCTGGCACTGATCTTATTTTTAGGCTCGATGCCGGGTGCTGCGCGGCTCCGAATCGAACAAGGAAAGCCTTTTTAGAGACTAAATCGTAGCGTGAGGAACGTCAAGTGATCTTTTGAGCTCGAGGGATGAAAATAGAATAGCGAGCGCAGAACGTGCGTAGAGCAATTATGGCATGAATATAACCATTCTACCATCCCGGCTTAGAGAAAGAGAGAAGGCAGGATGAAAAGCTAAGAGAGAGAGAGAGAGTACGGGACGAATTCGATTGGCCAGTTTTATTCCAGAACACAGGATGGAGGGGTTGAATGATCCCCAAATGAGCCTCCCGAAATGTCAAGTATATCAAAAAGACAAGCTTCAGAATTACAAGGATCCGATACGATGGCATGATTTGACCCCCAGGCTTTGTCCTCTTTGAGACGACCAAACGAAGGCGATGCTTCAGTGAGGAACGTCTCTCTGAAAGCCCTTCCTGAAACCAAGAGGCAAGTTTTCGCAATAACAGCATAATTTTGATTGATTCAGCACTTTTTTCCCTCCCGAACCCAACCTTAATATCCAATCATCCAGTCCGTCGTAAATATGCATGAGCTGGCTGCGTGACGAATGTTTTTCTCAGATGGATTATGATAATTCCAAGCGGTATTGGTTTTCTTTATTTATTGGACTCGACGGCTTGGGGGGTGGGGGGTGGGGTTGTCTCCCTATCTCCACAGGCTCTTGTTTTTCCTTTTTTTGGCAGCAAAAAGGAGCTTGTTGTTATTTCCTGAGTGGCATCGTTACAGGCTTGGACTATGAGACGCTTCTGCGTTTCTGAATCTCTTTCCCTGTTATTCTGACCCCCACAAACACAGCCCAGAACTTTGAGCCTTCCTAATTAGTATCAGCTTTGAGAAATCGATCGTGCCGCCCGTACAGGCGACTCGATACCGGGTGCTGGGACGCGAGCACGTGCTCCCGGTTGACTGGCTTTAATTACATGCGTGCCGATTGTTTTTCCGGGCGGAGCTGGGTCTGAGGATCATCATTTTGCCCCTTTGGAGAACCTCCACGTGACACGTTGCTTCCTTCCCTCTCCGCCCGAGACGCCGTGATGCACTCGGGATTCTCCGCTCGGTCAATAAGTCATTCATCCGTCGCGTCGTTCCTCATCGAGCGCCATCGATCCGCTGGCTTCGGGGAAAAAAACCCAAACCGAGCCGTGTTTACAAAGACCTGAAAACGTGCTGCCCCTGCGGTCATGTTTAACGTCCCCGGTGAAGCGTTTCGTCCTGTGTTTTACTCTCGTTTACAATTTGTAGACGATGCGTGAGATATAGATCCGGGGGACGACCCATAACCGGGCAATTAGCACAGGGTAGGTATTTTTACTTGTCTGCCCTTCATACTCGCAAAATTTTGAAAACGGGAGGGTTCTCAGAGTGGTTTATGAATAAAAAATACAGACCATGACCCTCCAGACTTCACCTAGCTTGGACATTCCGTGCCACCGAATCTTATCTTATCAGTTGGAGTCCTTCACAAGTGCTGCTCATGACAACGTGAGGTCACGATCCCAGAATTCGGTGACCTATATTGGTCAGGGGACGTCTCTATAAAGAAAAAAAACCTGCGATCCAACGGGAAAAGGATCCTTCTTGGATTTCTGACACCGGCCTCCCAAGGAAACTCCTCACTGATGGGTGGCGGAGAGTCTATTTTTGAACTGATTACATGGTCCCAAGCCGAGCATGGAACAGTTACATACCAGACCTTCCTAGGGACCTGAGGGAAACCGCCAAAAGCGTAGCAGGGATGAAACAGGCAAGGATTTCGGGTTCAGTTCCCGTACTCAGGCTCAGGCTGCATGCACCCCGTTATACCCACCTTCTGACGGCTGCTTCCACGTCATGTCCCAAAGCTCAAATCATCTCAAACTGGTACTGAGATGGCCTCCGCAGTCACCAGATCTCAATCTGAGAGTCACCTTGGTGCTGAGGCTGACAGCCGAATGATGAACGAGCAAGCTCCGGTGAGAAATCGCTCAGAATTGGCACATCACCTTAAGAGGACTTAAAGAGGGTAAAGCAACCGAAGGCAGCAGGCGTCGCTTGGGGAAATCACGGCCGTATAGAACTACCGATCTGCCTCCCTGTTAGCAGTGTTAGCTCTGTCTGAGGTCTGATCCGGACCAATCAGGCCCAGATAAAGCGTCTGAAATCAGACTGAACCTCCAAAGTCTTCGGGCTTAAGCACTCCGGGTCGGCTCTTTCTGAAGGAACATTGATTCTTCTTTGCTTCTTTGACTTTCCCAGTGCCCTGACCCATCCTGACTGGCGCCGGAAGAACGCCAGGCCTAACCCGGTCTCCATTCATGCATGCCACGAGGGACTGTAACACAGGACATAAGCCATAAGCCATAAGGAAGAATTCAAGACAGCGACTACACGGACAAAAGTATTGGGACACTCCGATTATTTCGCCGTTTCATTCAGTCCCGGTTGACAGGTACATAAAATCAGCTGTGTTATTTCGGAACCACAAAGTGTTAGGTCGCAGAGCTGGGTCTCCCAGTGCTGAGGGAGGGGTACAGCGCATTAAAGATCCCAAAAAAACCGAGGGGTAGGTCCTTTAAGGTCCAGAGACCTGACCTCGACCCTCATGGAACACCTTTGGGTAGAAGAGAGAGGTTTGCGTTCCAAACCCTCTGGCCCCGGCATCAGCGTCCGCATCGAAGCCTTCTGGGTGAATCCCCACAGTCAAAGTCCAAAATCTTGTAGAAAGCTTCCGAGAAGGAAGACTGGAAGCTGTTAGAGCTGCAGCAGGGCGCCGGAACTGTACGAAGAACTCTTTGATTCTCGTCTTTGTAGTGTCTGGTCCTGCCCTCTGAGGGCCGTGTGAAACTTCAGATGATCAGAGGGAGCACGCAAGGCGGCGTTTCAAAGCCTCAGCCTGATACGCATAAATAAATCAAACTGTTCGATGGGCGGCCGCTGCTTTCATGTCGTCTGTTCCGAGTGACGGGCGGGAGTCCTAGAGCAGGCAGCGCATCCACCAATGGAACGCAAAGCAACGAAACGGCGACGACCCCTCCGACCGTCCGTCCGCAAGCAGCAGCCGAAATCCAGACCAGGCTCCCGGCTTCACCTTCCTTCTGTTCTTTAAAGCGCTCGCGATCGTGTGATAACCGACTGTTACTATGTCCAAGCATCTAATTATAACCTTTTGATCTTTCTTTCGTTTTGGGTTTTAAATAAAATCATATGAGTTTTAGAGAGAGAGAGAGAGAGAGAGAGATGATCGGGATTTCCGGACACATATCGGCTCCACCCAGAAATCTGTTTTGAAAAATTGATGAGCAGTAAATAAAAGATGATCATCATCCTTTAGGCCAAATGAAATGGCTCGACTTAAACTGAAATGTTTCTCCTCCGGCTGCTCAAAGAACGTTCCAATATATCAGTCCTTCATTTTCCTTACCTCGGAAATAAATATTATTTATATTTATTATGGGTATTATTTCATTTTCTTTTATTTGGTTCATTTATTCATGTACATTATATACATATACATATTCATATACATTATCCTTTTTTTTTTTTTTTTTTTTTTTTTTCAATT
>JAUZST010013855.1:0-10841 GCA_034779995.1 Parotocinclus haroldoi
TGACTCGGACTCCGGGACTAAAAGTCTCGGCCTTTTGACTCGGACTCCGGGACTAAAAGTCTCCGCCTTTTGACTCGGACTCCGGGACTAAAAGTCTCGGCCTTTTGACTCGGACTCCGGGACTAAAAGTCTCGGCCTTTTGACTCGGACTCCGGGACTAAAAGTCTCCGCCTTTTGACTCGTCACTAAAAGTATTAAGACGCTTAAAGACGCCAGTCTGAGGGGAGATTGATTAGAGCCCCACAATTCCAGCTCGGCACACTTGGTACTGTTAGTATTTCCCAGCCGTTTGGGTGTTGGAAACATTTTGGATGGATGATGGATTAGAAAGCCTACCTGCCAGTCAGAAACTTTGAGTTTATGCTCCTCTTTTCCGTCCTGGTTCAGATCGACTGCTAACGAGTGCGCCACCAGCAGGCGCCGAGACTCCAGCGTCAGCTCGGACTGGATGGTGATGAAGGGCACCTCTGATAAGCGTTCTTCCTCGTCGCCGTCTCCTTCGTGCTCGGCCTGGTCGCTGTTAGCGGCGTCGCCATCGTCCTTTTGCTTGGCCTCATTCTTCCATAAGCGCAGCATCGAGGAGCTCCTTCTCGTCTCCGTTTGTCTGGAGACACAGAGAGACTGGGTGCGCTGCAAGACGGACTGGCGTCGTGCGCTCAGAACTGGATCTCCACCTTTCTGGTTCGCCCACGTCTTCAGATCCCAGATACTGCTGCAGGAACCGTACGCCGACAGATCTTTCAGGTTCCCGTGGACGCCGGCTTGAGACGCCACTCGGCCGCTTACAGGATTCGAAGGGTTGGCCATGTCGGCCAGTTTGCGCAGGTCCGAGTCGCTGTAGCTGAGGCTCTTGCGGGCGTAATGAAGAGGCAGCTGCGAGTCGTTCTTCGAAATCGTGAACGGACCAGGAAGTCTGGGCAGGTTAAAAGTGATGCCGCCGACCATTATGTGGCTGCTGTGTTCAGGACGCGGCCGCCGGACGCCGTGTGAAACCGAGCTCTCGTCGTCGGACGCGACGTCTAGAACCTCCAGGACGTCCTCCTCGATGACCTGCCGGTTTTCGGCGACGTCCAGCAGGAGCTTGCAGATGAGCGGCACGAGCTTCGGCACATGTCTAAGCTGGCGGGCCTCGTCGCCGTGCAGGATGTGTTTCTGGCGGATCAGGAATTCGCCCAGGGTGACGGGACTGGCTCCGGGTTCGGCCTGGGCAAAGACGTTTCTCAGTGGCACCAGGAATTTGGAAAACTGCCGCACGCCCCTCAGCTGCCCTCGGGTCTGAATGGAGTTCGGCCTTTTGGAGCGCACGAACACTATGGCCTGGTCCGCAGACATTCTCGAGGTGAAGACCAGAAAACAGGCCAGCAGCACACCTGTGGAACCAGCGGGCATCGGTAAGACGTGTGCCAGCCTCCTAGCGCTGCAGGAGCTCAGTCTGGGCACCGGTGATGAATCGGTTGCAAAGAAAACCACAGCATACCTGTTCTTCCGAGTCCTGCATGGCAATGAACAGCGACTTTGCCCTCTTGCAGGGCAAAGGACATGACCTTAACCATATCCAGGATAGCAGTGAGGGATGCCATGCTGTAATCGCTCCATCCAAAGTTGTAGAAATAAACTGCAACGCACAAATGGGGCGAGTCGAATGAGCGAATAAGCACCCGTTACAACCCGAGGTGAACGAACAACAAGTCCAGCCTTGAAGCACTTGGGCTACAACGGCGGGAGAGCACCGGGCGCTACGAACAGGAACCCGAGGGAACGGTTCACGCAGGATCACCAACGTTGGACATCAGAAGACGGAAGAAATGTCGCCAGGGCTCAGAGCTTGGCATAGCCCAAAAATGATGGATTGGTGTAATGGTGCGGGGCATTTTCATTGGCACACTTTGGGCGCCTTAGTACCAACAGGGCAGCCTAACATATTCTAAAGGCTGCTTCCAGCAGGAGAGCTGAATCTGCCCGGGTGTCCGATCCAATTTTGGAGTTGGATTAAGGGTCTACGTCCTTATGGTCACACACGAAGGAAGACTGTCCGGTTAAGTTAATTAGTTAATCACTTACTGCCAGCCTCCATGAAAACCTCGGGTCGGTAGCTGAATCCGCTCTCGGGCTCTAGTGGCTTTCCGCAGTCTGCGTGCTCTCCGGGTCGCTGCAGGTTAATGATCGTCCTCAAACCACATCTTAAAGGGGACAGCCAGAGAGACAGAGGGGGAGTTCGTGGAAGTCCGTTCGACGTCAGTCAGTGGGGAGCTCGATTTGTGACCTGTTACTTACCTCTGAAACTGCTCGATGACGTCGTACTTCTCGATGATCTCGGTGGAAGGCCGTGCCATGGCGAGCAAGTTCTCGTTGATCCTAAACATGACACAAAGCGAGAATGGAATGCATCAGCTGGTGTCATGGACCTGATCAGCTAATAGTCCGGGATTAAGACTGGCTAAGTTGGATCTACATGTATGTATCTGAATTTGAGAAGGCTCCAGGATGTAATGCTGAATCTGTTGGTGTTTTCTGCATAAACATAAGCCAAAACGCCAGTGGGTTTGTGAAACACGGCGGTGGTAGTGTCACGGTTTGGGCGCGTTTGGCTGCCGTCGTTGACCGAACATGGGTTCTGAATTATTTGCCATGAACGGAGTGATTTCGACGGAATAGTCTGAATCCGGAAAGGATGTCGGTCAAGCAGCAAGAGAGCGAGCCTAAGAAGACGAGTCGTTCTACCAAGGAAGAAGAGAGAGAGAGAGTTTTGGACTGGTCAAGTCAAAGCCCAGACCTTAGTCCGATCGAAATGTTGTGGAAGGACCTGAAGTGAGGCGTTCAACGCGAGGAAACAAGCCGGCGTCCCTCCAACAGCCGACGCTGTTCTGTACGGAGGAACAGGACCGAAGGACTGATCCACGCTGACCGGGGCGTCCGCGTTTACGGGGGCACACCAAAAAACTGACAGAAAAGGGTCACGAAGGTTCCAAGTACATAACGTTTAGTCTCATTCGTTTTCGATCTACTCTGAGGATCGGGTGATTTATCTATTTATTTTTTTTTAGCTCTTATTTACGCAGAAATGGAGTCCATTCCGGACGAGTTTCTGCACTCCATTCCTACACTTTAAGGCGTAAAATATTTGGACACCGTTCCAGATAACCCACCGGTGTGTGCTGTAAGATCTCAGGCCTCAGCGGACTCGTTAGTTGCGCATCAATGTCAAGAAATGCATTTCTGTTTTGCGTCAAACTGAAGACTCCTTGAGAGTGCATGCTGGAGATACCACATGAAGGGCAGCCCTGGCCTGCTTACACTACCGCAGATCCAGTACCACCGGGCATGGAAGAGTTCTGAAACTCAGAAGATGGTGGGTACCCTAGGGGCGGCAGACCCGGAACAGGACCGAGTTCTGATCTGATATAAACCATAAAGTGGCTTACTGGACATAGCACTGGTACCCAATGATGAGCCTCCCTGCTTCATGTCCTGCTTCTGTCTTGGTCTGTTGGTGCAAACTTTTGTCCCACAAGTGGGCAAGGGCTTGACACCATCAGGATTTGTAAGGGCTGTTAGATTAACGAAGGGAGGGTCTCCAGTTAAGAGGTAAGGAGAACTCC
This sequence comes from Parotocinclus haroldoi, assembly GCA_034779995.1. Classification (NCBI taxonomy): domain Eukaryota; kingdom Metazoa; phylum Chordata; class Actinopteri; order Siluriformes; family Loricariidae; genus Parotocinclus; species Parotocinclus haroldoi. Next base: position 3,600 of record JAUZST010013855.1, read on the forward strand.
TTCCAACGTTGGGTCCTGTTCCAGTTTGCGTCTGTGTCTATTCTGCTTCGCGGGGGGCTTCTGAGTTTCTCAGCTCCCCCAGGACTGATGGCGCTTGGTCTTTACCCTCACTGATTTCTGCGTCCACTACCAATCTTCCATTCGGAACGTACCACGAGGAATAGAGGCCTCTTATGGCCTGTTGGGCTTCAGTCCAGCGAGACGGATCTTCGTATTTGCACGTACGACCTCCGCAGCCAATGGAGCACTGCATGTGGCTGGGGATCACGTGGCGCAGGGTCTCACCGACCACCGTGTACTTTGCTGTCGTCATCGTGGCTCTTACTGCGATAACAGAAGAGCACAGAGGGGTGCAGGTCCATTCATTTATAATTCATGTATTCACTCCGCCTTGATGAGGAGGCCCCGGCCGTGGGGTAATTGTCACTGTTTTTCGAAAACTTACCAGACTTCATGACGGTCAGCAGGAAATCTGCAGGCGGAGAGCAAGCAGACTGACTCCGACCTCCATTGTAGCGTCTGCGAGATAAATATATACGTAGAAAAACAAACACGTACATAACGAGCAGGCGCGGGGGCTCACAGCAAGAAGGTCCCGGGTTCTATCCCAGGACGGGGCGGCCTGGGTCCTCTCTGTGTCTGCGTGGGTTTACTCCGGGTACTCCGGTTTCCTCCCACAGTTCAAAGACATTATCGTCTCAGGTTCACTGGTGTCTCTTGTAAAGTGGCCCTTTAGTGTGTGTGTGTGTGTGTGTGTGTGTGTGTGTGCAATATAATTGATTGGCACCTTGTCTAGGGTTGTTCCTGCCCCTTGCGCCCAGAGTTGCCGGGTGGGCCCCGGCTGACCCTGTGTGGATTAAGCGGAAGCTGATGGATGGATGAATAACGAGCCGGCCATATTCGCTGTGAAAAACAACGAAACTATGCGTACATAGTGTGCCATCTACAGGCCGTACTTAGTATTACGTGTTGAGCGCACTAAATTTTATCGTGCCCCTATAAACTCATCCGTTATGTGAATTACCCATGGGTTTGCCGTTTTCGGTGGACAGAAAATACTACTACACTAAGCCTGCCTCACTAACTACGTCGTTAATAGGTCCTATAGTTCTTGTATAAATGAAAAATCAGTCGATGAACTTTAGGTACTGTTACTCCAACTGTGTTTACATGGTTTAGTTTCTGTGTTTTACCATGGACCGCGGGAGTCAGAACTCATTTAGAGAACGAAGATCAAATAAATGTACCTGTAAAATCACGGCGCATGAATGGTCACCTGGTCCGGTGCAGGGATGTTGAACCTGAAAACGAACGGTCCGAGCCGATCCAGTGTGATTTAATCCCAACACGCAACACGTGATGTGCAGGAGGTCCAAAATCAAAGATGAAGCAAACGATGGGCTGTCGCTACCTCCAGCACGTGCTGTTCTGTCCGTTGAACCGGTTTGAACCATTTGAAATAAATCGATCTAGGACTGGAAAACGGAGCGAGGAAGAGAGCCAGTGTGACGGGTTCTCCTGCAGCAAATGAGGTCGCTATTTCTGACTCCTACTCGTTTAATCCACTAATCCAGTTAGTCCGCAATCAGCCCGAGAAGCAGTCACCGCCCGTCATAACGAACTAAAACATAGGAAGTCCGTCCGTGTGGCTATTTTGCTGCACCGTTACTCTCAATGCTCTCAATACTCTGAGTATTAATGCTGAATGGTGAGGGCGAGAAATCAAAACCCCGAACACTTACAGAGCAAACAGCGTTCATCGTCGTATTTTGGTTGATTCCATTCCTGCATTTCAGGCCCTCAGACTATTCCAAATGAAGTCTTTAAGTTCTTTACTTTTGCTGTTCCTTCCCGCCACACGTTAGAGACGTTTTATCGTAGAGCATAATGAGTGATTTCGTCTTTCAGGTGTTATTTCCTTGGCTTCTTCCTGCCGCTGGTCGCCCCCCGCCCCCTCTTAAGATGCGGGACAGTCCTTGTTTGCTAATAAATAATCTAAATTCCCAGAATATTCCCGATTGGGGCCAGTCCAGTACCCGTACCCTCTTCCTCCACAGCCATGCCTTTGTAATGTGTGCAGCATGTGCTTTTGTTTTGTCTTATTGTCCCTGGAAAAGCCAGTTTATGTCGCTCTGAGATCTCGGTGTACTTTTCTGCGTTATTGCTGCATCACAGACGTTTAAATGACGCTCCATCCTAGATGCCTTCGAGCCTACGGAAGTGGGTGGAGCCTGTGGGCGTGGTTATAACACCAGGCTTGTTTTTTGGTACAGTAAACTTGTAAGCGGTGTTTGTGAACGTGACTCTGCATTGTGGAGCTTGATGAATGGAACTAATCCATGACGGTTCTGAGGGAGGGGAGGGAGATCACCCCTCCTAAACCCCAGCTTTTTAGGACTGAAATTCCTCCAGATTCGAAAGGATTTAATGATATTATGGTCTGTAGAGGGAGGAACATCGAAATGGGAAATCCCCTGTGATCTTTGTTAGTGGAGCAAAGTGGAAATCCTCTTTCCATCTTTACAACGGTCTATGATATTTATAATATTCTGAGAACAGACTCTGATGATAAACAATCTTTTAATAAAAATCACTTTTCGTCCGCTTTCACATTAAAATCAACGTCTAAGAGTCACAGGTTACAGATACAGACTACTAATATTAACAATAGAACGTTCATCTATCAGACGCACATATAAGCACATCGTTAATCATCTCCTGGGTTTGGACGTTGGACCATCATGAAAATCTTCTCCTGTAAACTTTAAACAGACAGTCTGACACCTCGGTGCTGGTGAAGCCTCCAGTCCGGCTGGTTTAACTGGTTGATGATCATCTCCCAGTTCTCGTCTGCCGTGTTAGTTTTTCTTCTGGTTCTCTTAGATGGAGAGAAGATGAAGAAAGAGTCAGGAGGGCCAAATCAGTCCTGTATCTTATACAGGTACGTGGTTTCTTCTCACCTGCAGATCTCCAGATCACCTGGTTGAGTTTCTCTCCCAGCAGGTACAGAGGAGCCATGCTCAGAGAGGCGGCGCTCAGGAACAGGACGAGCCCTACGGGACTGAGGTGAGCCATGATGGGGTAAACCCAGATTCCCGAAACGTGACGAACCCACGAGACCCTAAACAGACAGCAACGAGCCTCTAAACGTGACGCAGCATTCAAACTGAAAACGGCGCATACGGGAAAGCTTCCCGTCCCAAACTGGAATTTTACGATTCAGCCTTCGAAAAAAGAGCCGATAAACAAGTACAGGTGAGTACGAAAAAAAGTATAAAAAAAGAAACTCAACAGATAGAATTTAAAAATGTTACGAATGAAAAAGTTTCAAAATAAAAAGAAAAAAACAGAAGCATGAAACTGAAAAGAAAAATAAGGGGGGGAAAAGTGATGCCTTGCTAAAGGACTCAACACCTTGGCAGAGGTGGGATATGAACCCTGGACCTTCTGGTCCGTAGGCCCAAGTATCCATTTATTAAAAAAGAAAAAAAAAAAGAAAAAAGGGGAATATACATATATATATTTTTGAATTGAGAAAAAAAAGACCAGATGAAAGAAGACAAACCTTGAAAAAGAAAAAAAGCGATGCAATCCACACAGTTGTGGCTTAAGGTCTTGCTCAGAAACTCAAATTTGGGATTTAAACCCTGTACGTTCTACCCCTTAGTCCCAAGTCCCCAAAAGAGTAAGCTTTCTTCCCTATAACGTTTAGGGATTTTCCTTCCCGCTGTTACCCTAGGCTTACTCAATTTGAGGTTGGCCTTAATAGACATACTGGAAGAAAAAAAAAACTGAAAAGAGAAACGCTTTTTCACTCTTTTTAGAACCAAAAATAAGAATGTAAGTAATCTTAAGAACACGGAGCAGCTCGATTTCATTGGCATAGGCCGTGCCCCGGGAGGACGTTACCATGCCAGGTAGAGAGCGGCGAAGAGGGCCAGAGTGAGGATGCCTTTAGAGCGACTCGGGTTTTTGTGATGCTGGAGGAACATCTGCACAAGAAGCAGCGGCAAGACGGCCGTATGCTACCAGAAAACACACATTAAACAAGTTAGTTAAGCGACGCAGGCCCTGAGACCTCGGTCGAAGCTCGCCCCTTGTCTGTGTGGCACCAGACCCTGGGTCTTCCCGCACCATCGGATGCCAGTGAGGGTCCATCCTTTACCCCACGTACCATAGCGTGATTGAGCCACGTGGGGATGATGTCATCCAGATACTTTGGGTACACCAGCTCCCGGTCGTAGGCGTAGATGGACCAGAACGAGGCACAGACGAACTGAAAAAGGTCACACGACGAATTCACCGATGAAAAATGACTCCCAAAGCGGCAAATTCACCTTCCGAAGGGGAATCCCCGATACTCACGGTGCCAAGCGGAAACGCCAAAACGGTGAAAAAGAAATGCTGTGCCTCCCGGAGGAATAACGGCATCCCGGAGCTGTGGCTCTTGCTCGGCAGGACGACGTGGGTCAGATCACTTACAGCGCACAGTCCAAAAAAGGCTGCCTGCAATACCTGCTTAAACAAAACAACACATCAGCACTGAGCGGTTTATCAACAGGCCGCCAGGCATTTTCGTTTTTCATAAAAGCACCCCATTAATGAACAGCAGTCGAGTAAGGAACAGAGCTACCAAATGATTAATTAGTCATTATTTTTATCTTTTAAACAGCACTAATCAAAGGTTTACAGATTTAAATGAATGCACCGTTTTTGTATTAAACAACGTCGTCAGAAAATCAAATGACAAGTCCAAGAAAGTTATTCTACATAGTTCAAAGAGATTTAAAAAACCCCCAACTTATATTTAATTGATGGAAATAAAAGGCTGAAAGTGCGGGAGTGTCTGAACGATTTGCCCGAATGTGAGCCAGAATGAATTCCGTTAAAAGCGGGGATAAATAGAAAAATCGAACATAAAACATACATTTGTATTTACTGCTGTGTTAACACTTTTGATAACTCTTCTTAATTACACGTCTTACACACTTTTTACAATCTATTTAACTTCCAATTCTACAAAAACAACTTTGTTACCGTCCGTGAAAATAAAAAATGAACGACCGTAAGCGCCATTATTTTCGAACGATACTATGCACCCTATATAGTGCACTTCATCCAAAGCCATTTGGGATACGGCCGCTGTTCCTCACCAGGTTGACGAAGGTTAAATATTTCCACCGGCCCCCGTACATCCGAGCTCCGGGGTGTCGTTCTGAAATGTCTGACGAGCAGTTCCCCCTCAGAGTGAACACGTACCAGGCAAAGATCACCAGATGTACAACCAGACATGATTTAAAACCGAAACCCGAGCTCCTGGGTGCAGCCATTTTTTTTCGATCTCAACACAATTTCAGGATCTCCTCATTCGTTTCCCACCGTACTCCGGTACAGCCACGCCCCCTATCATTAGCTTCCATCCAATATGAGGAGCCAATGATTGTCCCTTGTACATATGGGCGTGGTTTCAGTTCCTTTATAAGCTTCACGGAGCCCTCAGCGTCGCGTTTGGTTGGTTGCGAACAACTTGTTGAAAAAGACGTTAAAAAAAATTTAATTTGTGTTCAGGTGTTTACGGTTAAACACCTTGTGAGGGTTAGTGATCCAGTCCTAGTTAAACCGGACAAGCACTGCACTTTTAGACCACAAAAATAATGCTTTTAGACCACTACATTTAACATGGTGCATTGTAGCGCTCGTATTTTTTAATACTCACGATTTCCCCCTAGTGTTTGCAAAACACTAGCGTAAGGTTGCCTCCAAATAAGAAAGCTCAGTCCTTTACAGTCTGCTCTTTTAAATTTCAGAACATCCTGCGATGAAACCAGTCTCAGTAGAAGAAAAATGGAAAGGGCAAGAGCATCTTATTACAGTATTTCACGTATGTGAATTTGTGTTTGAATCCCGAGCTTGAGGCTCGAGAATGAACGATGGGAGGTAAAGCAAGCTTTTACAGAACCTGTTTAAAGGTTTATACGTCTGATATTGGGTGGAGCTGAGGCAGAGAGACACTGGATTCAGCTGTGACTCCTGGATTTGGCTGAAATGATGGAGAAACGGTCAGTTAGAACTAGAATTAACGTAAGGTCCAGAACATTAACGATGTGGCCAAATGACCATAAAAAAACATAGTAGAACTGTAAACTTTATGGCCAAACCGTCAAAGTTGTAACTTTGCTCTGGAGGACGCGTGGCAGGTGTGCGCAGAAAATGCTGCGCAAATGCAGCGCAGGCCTGATGCTCACTGAGGCCGCGTTGTGTGCGTTAACGTTCAGTTGGAAGTTTGGGCGCGAGGCGGAAAGTTAAAGAGAAGGAGAAATATATAAAGCTACAGACAGTAAGTTCATTATTAATGTCTAATAACTGTGACAGATCCGCTGTGTGGCTCCTGTAGTAATGTCCTGATACACCGATTCACTCTTATTTACCGGGTAAAATCTAAATTGGTGCTTTAAATAAGAGATTCCGTTGTAATTGCTCCGGTACCGAACACACCGCAATGCTAGCTAACAGGCTACTAGCTACCAGGCTAATGCTAACGGCTGCCTACCGAATTTATAGTAACTTTTCAGCTTTGGTATCATTAATGAAAAAAGAAAACTTACATTTTACAGATTGATATTCCGTTGAATTGAATCTAACGGTTTTTACCCGTCGCTTTACCTGCAGTTATGTGATATTATTATAATTATAATAATTATAATTATTATATATATATATAATAGTCGTGTTAATGCTAACTGCTCCGGTTTACGACCGTATTACGTTCTGTGGATTTTAATGTCATATGAGATGTTGGGTTTTGGAGAGCAAATCCTTCTTCTTTTGCTGCTGCTTTTTTTGCGAGCTGATTTATTTTCCCTTGTTTTTTTTGTTTGGTTTTCTGTTTTCAGACCTGTGAATTAAAAATAAAGAAATAATAATATTAATCCTGACTCATGGAACAACCGAATGAAAAGGCGAAGGCCAAGTGGACTCCCCTGGAGGTGAGTTTGGGTGAAATTATTAGGCATAAATATTAGTTATTATTATTTATTTACAGATTTAGTCATTTCTAGTAAGGGATTTCTGTATATCTCTTATTTCTTATTTATATATATATATATATATATATATATACATACACACAGTCGAATCCGGTAAAAACGGGAGCAGCCGCTTATTCGGACCGAATCCTAAAGTACAGAACCGAATCCTATTATATACGTGTAATTTTATTCCCTTATTTGGACCAAAATTCCG
>JAUZST010013856.1:0-10840 GCA_034779995.1 Parotocinclus haroldoi
GTGTGTGTGTGTGTGTGTGTGTGTGTGTGTGTGTGTGTGTGTGTGTGTGTGTGTGTGTGTGTGTTTGTGTGTGTGTTACTGTTACCGATTTATATGCAGTCAGGGGATACCTGACTAACGGTGTACTTTCAGGTGATGGCACCAGCTGTGTTGTGATTGTTTGACTTAAACATTCATATCACAATTTTCTAACGAAAATGAGAAATATGACAGCATTAAGGTTAAGACCAAACAAAAAAAACACCATCCACAAAATAACAGGAAATGGTAATCACCCTCCACAACCACAATACATTGCATACTTACACTAATTAAAAAGCTTGAACAGCAACATTAACATATTAATTGAGGTTCTACCACAGGGCTGTTATGATGAGGATATTCAAATGAGTCTTTCAGGAACTGCACCACAGAGAAATTAAAGGGATAGAGGAATCGAGATAACACTGGAACAAGACACACACACACACACACACACACACACACACACACACACACACCTATTGTGAATCTGACCTTATTTCAAATACAGGAGCATATTTCTGTGATCTGACATGCCACCCACTCTCTCTATCAGATGAGTATTTGAGGAATGAAAAACCCATTTACACAAAACCAGAGCTAACGTGTGAGAGTTTAGTAGTTCTATACACCATGTCCTCCGATTGCCAATGTGACATCTCCACACAAGGTCAGTAGCACCTCTCTGTCTCATCATTTAAGAGGTGCCCGTTTCCTGTATGATAACATGTTATTTCTGCAAAATTACAGAACTAGATAGGGGCCTCGTGAAACACGAGTGTAGTAGTTAAAGCATAATAGCTTAGTCGACCCTGTCGGACTTGCTTGAATGTCGAAGTGGCACCTGATAGCCACGCTCAGTGCGAACTTTGGTTTAGGCTGCTGATCCAGGTTAGAAAACACTCGGACTTCTCTCTGCAGGGGAGCTGTGCAGGAGTCAGGCTCTGATGAGCATGAAATCACAGGATGAAGAGAAAAATTCTCTCTCGTTTCAGCTTAGATTACAAAGCCAGCGTTAAACTTATTGTCTTTTTCCAAAAAGCTTGTGAGTTCCTTACAATGCATTGCATTTGTTTATGCAGAAATAAATATTATCAGAATTGGTTATTGCTGCTGTCAAAGCACCATGAGATACCTGTTATCACTGTGAAATTACTATGAGGTCTATATGTATGCAGAAAAAGCCCAACAGTATTGTTTAGGGTGTGTACTCTAGTACAAAATTACTATGACAATAAAGTTTACGTGTAGAACTCATATTTCATTTAAAGACATTTAAACCAAAGAGTCACAGCCATTTGATAAATGTATGAAATCTGTAATTGGCATGGTTATGTATCACAAATCATTTTTAGTCAAGGTAGTCTGTGACACAGACGCTGAATATCTTCCCTAGTACTAAAAGATTAATAAAATCCTGTCTTGTTTAGGAGACATTTTTGCTTTTGGTCCTTTTGGCCCTCACTAAACAAAATGCTCGCACAAAGTTTGTGTGACCGGTTAATGATCCACTTTTTGTAAATAAGAATTGATTCTGTAATAGGACATTGTGTGTTATTGTTATCCTTTGCATTATCCCTTTACTGCACGACAAGCTTTGTTTAAAGCACTTGCTGGGATCCCAGCAGTTAATATGCTTCTATATAGTTTGAAATTCATCATCCTGCAGCTGCTATCTGAGGTCCCATCATCAATAAAGACAAGTGAATCAGTTCCACTGGCAACCATACGTGCCACTGCTACCATGTGTCACAGATTAGGAAGTATGAAGAGATTATGGGTTTAAATTATTCCTGCACAGTTTTCTCCTTCCATCATTCTGTTTCACATTAATTGCTGCCTCATCTATCAGGAACATTTTGTCTTAAAACAGAACTTGCATTTCTGTTTTTGAAGCTTGTCAACGGTATAGTCTGTATACCTAGTATAGTCTTTTACATTACAGGTTTATGCCATTTTAAAACATATGTTCTAGAATTATGATAGGAAATTAATGTGCCATTGAACTCTGGACGCTGTGGACATAAATAGCTGGACACCTCAACAGCCAATGAACACCACAGATTCACGAGCAGAAGCGAGAGTTAGGGTTTATGAGCGGAGCAGAAGGACAGAAAGATTTGACAATTTTGCCTTGTGGGGACTTATAATGCTGTCTATAAATGCATTTTTGTCTTCAGTTGAATAAAAGTAACAGGTCCATTATACTATCCCCTTCAGTGTTACAGCTTTCCAAAGTTCGTAACAGTACATTACAGAAGTTTGTATTTTTTTATCATAGTTACAGACTTCAACAACCAAGACCAATTTCACACAGCACTGTTGCATCCCTCCGGAATGTAGACGACAAGCCATATGGTGATTGTCCAAACACTGCTACCGATGAAGAAGCCTCAGCAATGGTTTTGGCTGCCTTTGCGAAAAGTCCATGGCACAGCAATATGTCCTGTGACTTTTGACCCACCCTGTAGTGTCTGTGGTGATCCTGTGGGAGTCCTGACCATTAAAGTACAGAGGAAATGGGAACAAAGTATGTAGAGACTTAGATGGATTACAGTCTGTACAACCCCAAAACAGAAAAAAAGTTGGGAGTATTGAAAATGCACAATTTTTCTTACATTTACTTTTACCTTTATTTAACTGCATGCAGTACAAATCTGCAATATTTCATGTTTGTCTGGTGAACTAAATTTAAACATCCATTCCTGCATTTCAGGCCTCCAACACATTCCAAAAGTTTGGACCGGATCATTTATTTAATTAATTTTAAGTAATGACGTGATTTCAAACAGGTGATATCAACAGGTGATTGTAATAACTTTTTCTTTTCCCATATGTAATTTTTGCTACAGATTGTTATTTTTCTATGGTATGCAGAAATGAAAGATCTGGTATAGAGTAAACATCTGGTAGACTGCACAGAGGTGATGTTTTAGGTATAAAAAGAGTATCAAGAAACCAACCAACCTGGTGTCTTCAGTGAGATCATTTTACTCTTGTTAACCCTCCTGTTGTGTAAATTTGACCAGACCCCATAAAATGTTAACATATTTTAAAACATATATTACTACCATCTGCTGTGTTAAAGGTAAACATTTCCTCGTCACTATCACAATATTTGCACTTCCGTGTAACTGCATCCATTTCATTGGCAGGTCAGATTCGCATGTACATTTAAAGCATTTAACCAAAGATACTTCATCATGCTACGCAGTAGCCAAAGAACACAATCTATCCAGAACCTGCTAATATCTGATGTGGTAAATCAACATAAGTTTTTAATGCACTTGCATTTACAGCTTTCACTTAAGTGCTGAGTGAAAAGACGAGTCTTTAGTCGCCGCTTGAAGGCAGCAAGAGACGCCATATGGGCATCCAGTGGAAGTTCATTCCACCACCTGGTCACCAGGACAGAAAAGGACAGAAGAAATAATGGAATCATCACTCTTTGAGGATATTCACCCTGCTTTTTCACTTTGTGGCAAATAGAATCACAGATATGACATTTTGTAGTTGAACATTCAGGTTGTGTGAAACAGGCCTAACAAGTACATTGTTTTATTTAAGTCCATATCTGTTCCAGATGAAATAGACGAAAAAATATGGATTAATTCAATGTTGAGGCAAAAATACAGAATCACATTGTAATTTTAAAATCTAAAACAAATACTGGCAGTTAAAATGTAATTGAAAGAAAACATGGCCTCAACAAAAGTGATGTCTATTTATACAATGGAAAGGATTTCCAACACGGAGTGTGGCAGCAGCTGCTGCTTGTTTCCAGTGAGCTGTAACCCAAATTGCAAATATATTAGTGTAAATTTAGACAAAATGGAAAAGTCAAAAAGGTAAAACATATGAGTGGCCAAGTGAAAAATTAAATTGGATTTGCATATTAAAAAGCCAAATGAAAACTAGTACTAACACTTAAATGGACATGTGTGGGGACGATTGGACGAAAGTCTTGTGGCCTTCTAACAAAAAACATATAAATGCCTTCCTGAAATAAACAATCAATTTCCTACTTATTTACAACGTCAGGTTGCATGGAAAGTAGACCATGTGAAAGACACTCAGCAGCCTAACATAACAGTGTGGTGATACTGAGGTAATTTTTCAGAATGAAAACATATTGTTCTATTTTAAAGGGAAGGCATATCAACTCAATGACATGGCCAGAAAATACTCCAGATCTCAATCCAATTGAATTTATATGGTGTAAATGTACAAAAATTGTCCATGTCAAAGCTCCACCCTGCTAAGCTGATTTTACAGGAAGTACAGCTCAACCATCAAATTATTTGGTGTTCTTTTTTTCTCTTTTAAAATCATTGGCACGCCTGGTAAAGATTAGTAAAAAGACTCATCTTTTTTTAACTACACGGTTCACAAAAATTAGGGGACATTTCATTATGGGTTATTTTATTTTTAAAAATCCCCTAATTTTTGTAAGCAGTATAGATTCATCTTACACAGAAATAATGAAAAAAGCTAATTGATTTCAATTACATTTATGGAAAAATAATCTCACATCCTGAAAAAAAGGATTTTAACAAAATGTCATATGCCACAATTACTGGAAACCCTGGATTTAATACTTTGTTAAACAAATAAAACAGCTCTCTTCTAACCTCTTGCAAGTCATTAGAATAAAAAGCAAGACATTTGAGACCATTGTCCTTCACAGAATATATTTAGATCATCCTGGGTGCTAGGTTCTGTCGGGTGCACTCCTCTTTAGCTCGTTAGATCGTTATATGATGGAAAAGATATCTGGCAAACCATCCAAATAATATGTTTGCATGGAGGTGGCATTTGATGGTAGTTTTGAAGACTCGGTGACCCCAAGATGCCGATCTTTTCTGTAACTCTCCAACAGTGATACTTTGGGAGGGTTTCTCTTTATTACCATCCTCCTCACTGTGAGTGGGGATAAATCTAAAATTATTATATAAGTAAATTTTGTCACAGTTCTGGTTCAGTAAACCAAACTATAAACTATATTTAACGATTGACCCATAGCAATAATTAAAGCCATCACTGTAGCTATTGCATTTATAGCCATTCCATGACTTATGATGGTCAACACACTTTTTTCCTACTTAGATTGTGTCCTCTTGTCTTTGCAATGTTAAAGAGGAAAACTGTGTAAAAAATGTAAAATAAGAAATTATTTATTGGTTTATTATTTATTATATATTTATTCTTTCAGAATAAATGTAGTTTAATGTACTAGCCCTGCCCTCTAGTTGTCATTCACACAAACCATGTAACTGAGAAAAAAAACATATTTCAAAACCATCCTTAACTCAAATTCACAGCATTTCACAGATGCCCTTATCCAGAAAAACTTTAAAATTCCATAGTCTAATAATGTGCTTTCGAAGCAATGGGTGATTAATAGCCTAGCTCAGCTGCACAACTCTGATCAACAATTCAGCACCTTAACTGTAACACCATACATGTTAATTCCCAAGGAGACTAGCAGAGCATTTAACTAAAATGGTTTCAGCTTATCCATTGAATAATCATTTTTGATAGCACAGCCAATAGAAAGTCGTGGTAGTGCAAACCACATCTATCACTTAAACATACACAAAATGGCAATTCTGAACATGTTGAATGTGGATTTCAATAATACAATTCTTAATTCTTAAGAAAAATTACCAACTGAGCATATGTATAATACAGGTCAAATTCCCCAGTATGAAAGATATATCCATCCCTGCAATGGAGGGGATTAAAAAGTCCTGCGGCACACGTTGCATACAATTACGGCCCAACAAAAAGACAGAGAGGCTGTAATTACTCAGTAACAGCTCCACACTCTCAGCCCTCATGGGATCTCATTAGTTCGACACTCATCATACAAACCATTTAGACAAATACTTTGTTCACCTACAGAGTACACACTCAAAGGTTTCAATGAAAGAGAGGTAGAGGAATGCACACCAATCTGTTTAGTCGATTAATTACTTTTGTGAAACAGCGTGACAGAGTTGTTAGACAATTATCACAGTTTAAAACGTAGGGCGTTCTTGTTCGAAAACATTTAACAAAAGTTGTTTGAGTTGTCTACGTAGAAAAAAAAAAGCTGGTTAAAAATGTTTTTAATACAAGCAACTGAAATATTTAATTCAAAACTGTAAGAAGTTACATGCTCTATAATTTATTTCAAATATTTCACCAACTTAAATATGTGTTTGGGTATAGCAACTGCAATTTGCTAGCCCCACACTGCAGTGAATAGGGAGGGTTGAGGGAGTGGGGTCAAACAAGGGATCGTCCCCTCGCTGCAACAGTGACTGCAGTGGACTGGTGATCCATTTGGCTCTTTTTAAACTAAGTAAAATGATTATTGTTAATTTGCTGCTACAGCTAAACACAACTAATCTTTCTAGATAATGAGTGACGCTTTTGACACCCGTCTTTTTTGGAGAATAGGCCTTGAGTTCCAAAAAGGTCAGTATCTTTTGGTTTATTCTGAAGATCAGGGCTTATTTCCATTTGATAGAACATAAAACAAAAAAGTGATGAGCTCTTTAAATTCTTTACCAGTTTGTTACATCAGAATTTCAAAACGCATAATAGAAAAAGAAGAGAGCGCAAAGCCTATGCTCCGATACTGTAACCTATTAGGATTAGATTTTTATCAGCAGATCTGTGCTCGATAGAAATTAAGATGAGATCTGCTACAAGGCCATGTGCTCTTAATTCTGAAAATAATAAAAAGAAATTCTGGCCTTAATTGTTATTTACATTGTGGAAGCATACTCTTAGAACCCATAGAGATTAATGATTCCCCCTAACCAAAAATTTCCCAGGTGATAACCGGTAACAAACTGTTTTTGAAGAATTTGAAGAGCTAATATTTTTTTTGTTTGTTTTTTTCATGTTCTATCGAATGAATATAAGCTCTTAACTTCAGAATAAACCAAAAGATACTGACCTTTTTGGAACTCAAGGTCTCAAGACGGGTGTAAAAAGCTTCACTCATTATCTAGCAAGAAAGTTAGCAGCAGTAAATTAAAATAATCCTTTTACTTAGTGTAAAAAAAGTAATAAAAAAAAACAGATGAGCCAAATAGGGCTCCAGTCCATTGTAGTTTCTGTTGCAATGTGAGGGGACAATCCCTCGTTTGACCCCACTCCCTTAACACACCTTATTCACTGCAGTGTGGAGCTAGCAAATTGCAGCTATGCTTAAACACGTATTTAAGTTTGTGAAATATTTGAAATAAATAAAATAAATGTAACTTCTTACAGATTTAAATTCAATATTTCAGTGGCTTGTATTGTATTCTGACCTTAATTTTTATCTATAATGTGGAAGCATACCCTTAGAACCCATAGAGATGATTCCCCAAATGCAAAAAAAAATGTCTAGAGACTTCCCAGGTGATAACCGTTTTTCTGTTTAGCAGTGTATATTAATATTAATAGTATACAAATAACGGTTGCTGGAGGTTTTAAAATATGTGAAGCACAAAATTAGTGTTCACATATGAGCACTGCATAGAGCAGCCAAAATCATGGAAATGCTTATAACCCATCAGTAGGGCTGCATTTAGTTGCGTTTCCATAGTAATACATTAAGCATAATAACGCATTTGTTATTTTATCTTTTGTGAACTGCAAATGTTGTGATTAGCTTATACTAAACTTACTGAAAATACTAAATAGGAACTTACTGGTGCAGATTTATTTATATGAATTTCTATATTTTATTATATATATTAATTTTGCTGAACCAACTATGTTCATGATTTCCAATCAAGAGAACCCCTAACTCAGGGCAAGTTTAAGGTAGTGCACCGAGTACCGAGCAAATGACTAGAACAGAGAAAAATGTATCCAGTCCAAATGCAGTCAGAACCGAATTCGATGAGTTCCGAGGTGGTTGAGAACCGATGTACCACTCTATTTAACCATTTGATTTACAAAAATATTGCATTCCACCAAGTTTGATTAACAATATAAAAATGTCATTGCTAAATTACAATGCATTTGCCAAAGCTACAAACATTGTGAGTACTTGTCTCACCTGATTTTCATTTTATATAACAAGTAATGAGGACTACAGATTTTTAAAGTTGCACAGATAAGAGCATTTTTGATTAAAAAAAAACATCACTATGTAAGTAAATATGAAACATGAATCCCTGTAATGGACAGCTGGACACTGTTACAACTATACATGCACATTTTCAAGCAGCACCTACTAATCAAAGCATCACAACATGTACTGAAAAGCACAAAGAAGATGGAAAAATTGGGACATTCAATGTAAAATCACAAGAATCAAGCGTCAACACCATTACATTCCTCTGTGACATACCAAAGTGAACAAGCAATGGCACTTTGATTTCTGAGTAGCTCGACAGGCACAATGGACAACGAGAATGACAGGTGATGATTCCAGGTGAGACTCTCAGCTGCCGGGATCTACTTTTTAAAAAGCAATGCACTAAATTTGAGGTGACAACACAGTACGAGCCTGCCACATGAAAGCAAGTTAGTTGAAAAACTACTTGTAAGCTGAACTACTTTGTTTGTGTTGAGGAAAGCTCAGAGGAAGAACACATCTGCCAGAAAATGTGCAGTGCCTTTTACACTACGGCCCCCCTGCTTTATGTGGCTTTCGAAAGGTTGTTATGCACATTCTAGTGCTCTTCTAGTTAATTTGCTAGCCTACTGCTAAAGTACACTGCAATCAAACGGAGCATTCTTTTGAAAAAAAAACTCCAGTTTAAAAACTCCAGATAAAACCAAGTTACTACTGGTACCAGCAACAAGTATACAGTAAATTAATGTATTATATTATATTGTATTATTTCTATAGTTTTATGTTCTAGATTTTACTATATTATTCTAATATTATTGTGTTGTCTTTAAAATACTGTAGCATATATTTTTAGTATATTATTATTATTATTATTATTATTATGTTCTGTTAAACTTTTTTCCATTTATCTTCTTTGTATTCAAACTATTCATTTTTGTTAATAGACAAGATCTTTTTATGTTATACATATACACATATGCAGATTTTAAAATAAGGCTAAGAATTAGTAAATTCTAATTAATATCAGGCCTCCAGCTACCTGATACTTCTATAGTATTATCTGAGGGTTATGGGCCTTGTTCAAGAGTCCAACAGTGGCAGTTTGGTATGGCACTTGGTTTACAAGGTTCAGATTTATACTCCAGACTTGAAACTTATCACTCAAAATGATTCAACAGGCATGATTTGTTTATTCATTTGTTGTTATTTATTTGTTATTTATTCAAGGTCACTTTTAAGCATCAATGGCAATTCAACGACAACACTACATCAAATACTCAAGGTCATATTGAAGCTAGTCATAAATATTTACTGCTCAAAGAAAATAAAGAAACACTTTGAAAACACATCATGTCTCAGTAGAATAAGAAATAAGAATATCTTTCCTGGACTGCTTAATGTGTTAGAAACAAACGGCTGCAATATCACTTGATAAAATCCAAAGACACCCTAAAAATCAAAGCTTAAAAATTATGGATCAGGATAGTCAATTTAGCCAAAATACCTCAAAATGGTACTTAGTAGTTTATATGGTCACCATTTACTTGTAAGCATGCCTGGAAACATCTCCTAATGAGATGACAGGGTGTCACGGGAAGTCCTCCCAGATGTGGACAAGAGCATCACTGAGCTCCTGGCCAGTCTAAAGCAACCTGGAAGCATCAGATATACCAAAATATAATGTACTACTTGATTTAGGTCAGGCAAGAGAGGGGGCTAATCAATGGAATAAATTGCATACTCGCCACATGAGGCCAGGCATTGTTGTGCACCAGGAGGAACCCAGGACCCGCTACACCAGCATGGTCTAAGGATTTTCTACGGCCTTGTCCAGCTGTCCTAGAGTCTCCTCCATACTCTTAAGACTGTGCTGGGAGACACAGCAAACCTTCTGGCAATGCCACGTCTTGATGTGCCATCCTGCATGAGCTGGACTACCTGGGTTACCTCTGTAGGGTCCAGATACCATGTTACTAGTACTGAGGCTGATCCCAGCCAACTGCAAAACTAGTGAAAAATCAGCCTGTATTAATTACCTGTATTAATTGCACCTGTTTCAACTTGTTACCTGTAAAAAACCTGTACACACATTCAATCAATCAATCACACTCCAACCTCTCCATCATACCAAAACCAAAAAGCTGTATAAGGACACTAGGGACAAAATTGCATCCCTGCATAAGGCTGGGATGGACTACAAGACAATAGGCAACAACAGAAGGCAACAACACCTGGCGAAATTATCAAAAAATGGAAGAAACCCAAAATGAATGTCAATCTTTGGTTTGAGGCTCCATGCAAGATCTCCCACCTTGTGGAGTAAGGATGATTCTGAGAATGGTCAGGAATCAACCCTGAACAACAAAGGAGGACCTGAAGAGAGTTGGGACCACAGTCCATGGATTAAAATCCTCCTTCCCTCAGTAAGAGCACTAAAGATGGATCGTGGCTAAGTCTTCCAGCATGACAATGATTCAAAACACACAGCAAGGGCAGCTAAGGAGTGGCTCTGTAAGAAGAATTTCAAGGTCCTGGAGTGACCTAACCAGTCTCCAGACCTGAACCCAATAGAATATATTTGGATGGAGTTGAAACTCAATGTTTCCAAGTGACATCTTCAAAACTGAAAGATCTGTAATTAAAAACAAAGTTCTGTTTTTCTATTATATCAAATACTTGAAATGCAAATTATTTATATTATATTTTTATATTATATTATATAATTTAATTATTTATATTATTATTTATATTTTG
>JAUZST010013857.1:0-10840 GCA_034779995.1 Parotocinclus haroldoi
TATATATATAAAAATTGGCTATCCTAAACTTTGAAAATATTGAATTAGTGAAAATCTTTTTACAATGCTTTCATAAGTTCTATATTTGAATCAATGCAATTATTCCATATTGAAAAGCTTTAAATCTGTATTGTCTGACCTTTCAGAAATGTAATTGCATTTTCACAGTGATGTAATTAATAATTCAAACCCCCCACACAGCTTA
This sequence comes from Parotocinclus haroldoi, assembly GCA_034779995.1. Taxonomy (NCBI): domain Eukaryota; kingdom Metazoa; phylum Chordata; class Actinopteri; order Siluriformes; family Loricariidae; genus Parotocinclus; species Parotocinclus haroldoi. The sequence continues at coordinate 206 of JAUZST010013857.1, forward strand.
ACATGGAGTGTGAATGGTTTAACATTCTCACTTTTATAAGCATACATCAAAGAAACAGTTATTTACATGGCATATATTTTTTTCCAAAAGTAGTAGAAGTAGGGGGAAAATATGGAATAACTGAATGTTAAGGGGAAAAAAGATGCAAACTATAAAGTTATCCTATGTCTAAAACAACCTCCAGTACAAAAATTAGCCTGCAGTTAACAGGAAGTGTGTACATATGATGGTGTATTGGGGTCAGTCTTAAAAAATAAAAACAGCTGACTTTGAGAAAAAACTAGTGATACTTCGATAATAACGTCACGATATTACGAGAATAAAGTTGCAATACTTTGGTAATGCAACACATTATGATGGTCGAACAGTTTACCAAATTCTCAGTCCCCTATTTTAGTGCGAGGTTGCTATCGTTTGGCAAAGTTATACTTCATATTGGTTTTACCAATGAAGAAATACTCGATCTTCTGGCCCATCAGCATCAGGTTGGCATTAGTATAAGAAAACTGAAACGTCTTTGCTAGAAACTGTGTTTTTTTCAGAAGAAAGAACCAGACTGACTTTGGAGGAAATAATCTTTTGGTGAAGCAGGACTATCAGTGGATACATCAGTCCCATTTTAATATTACGAGTTGTTTTCTTGAAGTCATTGAAGTCAATTTTAAAGTCAAAGCATGACCTTAAATGCTGTTGTTTCTACAAACTGTAACAAGCTGTTGGATTCAGCTAATGAATGAAAACATCTCCAAAAAGAGCTTTAAGTTGAAACAATTGATTATATTATAAGGCGCCTTAAGCTCTTTAAATTGAATAAGTTTACGAGAACATATTCCACTCTTGTTTATCAGTTTACGAGATGCAGTACTGTGAAGTCTTAGGCATTCTATATTTTCTTAAATCTCAAATGTATAGTTTTATAATTACCGACTGTACAGACTCCATCTGTTTCTCTACATACCTTTGCGCTGTTCTCAAATGGACTCCCACAGGACCAGCACAGATCAGCTACCATTTATGTGGGGGATCATTCTCAGCACTGCACCGACACTGATGTGCTGGTGTATTAATTTGTGTTAAGCTGGTGCTATTGGAAGTGCCTGTTGAGTTTTAAAACATTGTTCCTAATCAATGCGCACAGGATGCTGCCTACAGGATGCTGTTGCCTGGATATTTTTGGTTGAAAATTCCAGCATCACTGTCAATGACGCACACTATCATGCCATCACCACATCAGTATCAGTGCAATAATGAATATGCTGGTCCTGTGGGGGTCCTGACTATTAAAGAATGGAGTAAAAGGAAGTAGAACAGTTGTAGAGAAACACATGGTATACAATCTCTAATTAAAGAACTACAAATTGCAGTGACCACTAAAATGATCAGTTTATTCTTTATTTGTAAAATAGGTTATAGTGTATAATGTTAGATGTAATGTGTATAGTTTCGATAACAAACAGTCACTACTTTCAATGGCTTTATTCTCATTTACTGGCGCAATCAGCTTATCATCAGTCCTACATCTTTCTTTTATTATATGCTTTTACATGGAGATTCTTGCCTCAGTCATATCTGTTCCTGCTTCACAACCCATCTTTTCTTCTTAGCTTCCAGAATGCCTTTCACAGAACTTAACTGACTTTACTTTTGGTTATTTGATACCATGTTATCAGGGCCTGTTTAAGCAAATGCACAAACACACACACACGCACACGTATATAAACTTCCCTGAAAGAGCCTAAGCTGAAATGTGAGAGTTACACGTTCAAGTGTCAGTTCTATTAAAATAAAGTGCAGTCTCAGTCTGTATATTTACCCACATGACTAAGAAAGAGCTGTAATTGTGCCAGCTGCCAATAGGTCACTTTCACAACTACTATAGCACACAAATACACACTCACCGAGCACTTTTTTAGGAACATTACAATGATTTCCCTGTTGAAAGCATCCCTCTAATGGTTTAGCATGGTGTGAATTATGTGAGCTTTTTTGCTTACCACTTTTGCACAGAGTGGTTATCAGAGTGGTCACTACTCTCTGCTGACCACTCTTCAACGGACAGCAAGGTGACTCGGTGGGTAGCACCGCTGCCTCACAGCAAGAAGGTCCCGGGTTCAATCCCAGGGTGGAGCGGCCTGGGTCCTCCCTGTGTCTGTGTGAGTTTACTCTGGGTACTCCAGTTTCCTCCCACAGGCATGTTAGGTTAATTGGTGTCTGTAAATTGGCATTGACTGTGTGTGTGTGTGTGTGTCTTTGACGACAGGCGATGATCAAAGTATTCCCTTGTTGCGTGGGTATAAGTGGACCCTGCATCAAGTGAGACTTGAACCGCGAGGAAAGAACAAGAGGAATTTCATGTCATGTATGTTGCATTTTTCCTGTGGTATCTGATGTGTGTATTGGGCAGGGAGGTTGGTTGTGAGTCCATTCATCCATTTATCAGTCTTTAACATGTCAATTCATTTGTCAAGGTTCTTGCTTTCAACTGTTACTTTTTATTCAGTTCTCATCTTGTTTTTGTTAGGGAAAATAGGTCATCAATAAATATTTTTTGTCAGAGCTTTCTTAATGTGGTACGTCAATACGTACTGTGGAGTGCTAGAAAAATGTCTATTGTTTGTTTGTTTCTTTATTTCGTTTATGTAACGTCGCTATCAGCATCAATGACCATTTCTCTGTTTTGGCTCCTAAGTGGTGGAATGAACTTCCCCTCAATGTTCGAACAGCTCAGTCTCTGGCTATCTTCAAACGCCGTTTGAACACCCATTTATTACGCACTTACTTCAACTAAAACCCCCATCCTTGTACTTCTATCTCTTAAAAAAAACACAACTTCTACAGTTTCAGAGGTGTATTCTTGTTTAGATTCCTTATTATTAAGAATGGATTATGTTACTGATGTCTTAAAGCACTTTTGTAAGTCGCTCTTTATAAGGACGTCCGCTAAATACTGTAAATGTCAAATTTCCGAAACACACCCAAGGTTACATTTGTAGAAATTTTTTATATCAAGGCTAGTCATGTATATACACTCCGATCTGGCCAATTTAGCATAATCAATTAATCTAATGCATGCATTTAGATTGTGGGAGGACACTGGAGTACCTGGAGTAAACCTATGCAGACATGGGGAGGACATTCTTACACTGTTCTACCCACCAAGACACTGAGCCACCACAATGGCTGTCGTAGAGATTTTCTTTAAACCGTTTACACTGCAGCATTTACATTTATGTTGTCCTTATCCAGACTTACAATAAATACAGTCTTACAATACAAGCGATTGTGGGTTAGGCACCTTGCTCAGGGGCAGAAGTGGCAGAAGTGGGATTTGAACCCTAGACCTTAGGGCTGTGCCCTAAAACCTTGATTTGAGCTGACTTCTAAGTATTCTAACAAACAACTGAAGATGATTAGCTTGTGACTGAAGCAGAGCGACCTCCGTATGGATACAGTTCAGTTTGACATTGTCTGTCAAGTCTGCCACTTGATGCTACTCTAGTAGAGGTTTAACGTTTAACATTCACAATAAGCTCAGGAAAATCAGGTTGTTGATCGAAATAAATTTACCATCGCGGCACACAGTAGTTTGGATCCTTTACGAAGTGTTTATTTTAAAAAATAATCTTAATTAAAAACACATTATGGAGACATTTATTACAGTACCATACTGTACAATACAGTAGTTATTGCCTTTGTACATTTTATCGAATTTCAAACATTTAACATAAACGAGGGAAACATTACAATGGTCCAGTTTAGGATATTTTGACTTCACATCCAGAAGAAACCATATGCTAAATTTAGATTTTTTTTTCATTGGGCAAGCAATATGCAGTACAACACTCTCCCATATACTTTGATATATATAAAACAGATAATCATTTCTTATATTCATTGACCTCGGCCACTGGACGACAATCAGAATAGATGTTGAACAGCACATGCCTGGACAAAGATATTCAGATAGGCTAATACATTGGGGCATTTTTTTATCCTGATCCAGAATAAAACTGCCGCCTTCACTAGCATGTACAGCAGGGATACCAAACAAACTGCTCAGTCTATGTGTAACAACTGAACAGGCAGTGTTTATGTACAGGAGCAGCCAACGAATGAATCGTCAATGTAATTAACAGCAGCCCTGGATGCACTGCAGCCTTTTCACATCAAGACGTATATCTTAAGCTCCATGGCCAATCAGTGTGAGCCCACAAATGACACTAAAGCCTCTCCCACACCAGCTGGACAGAGGCAAAACACAAAAGATAACTTAATCTCCCTGGCTTCATCTCTGTCTCAAACACACACACACACACACACAGTGTATACATACACACATATATATATATATATATATATATATAGTGTATATAAATACACACACACACACGTGTATAGATATGTGTGTGTGTGTGTGTGTGTGTGTGTGTGTCTAATATCTAAGGCCAATCCCAAATTCGAGCAAGCCTAGGTCGACAGTGGCAAGGAAAAAGGCCCTAAACATTACTGGGACGAAACCATGGGAAGACTAATTAATAAAACTATGTTATCTAATTAATAACGTTGTAGTAATAAATAGATACTTCCATGGAGATCATGTTTTAAAATATAATAATAATGATAACAAGTGTATATGAATAAATAAAACTATTTAATAGAATGTAAAAATGTGCACACAGGTATTATTCAGTCTGATACACAGTCACTGTAGGATCTTGTGTCCTCGGTGGAAAAGCTTTGGTGGCATGGCATGCTGGAATTAGAGAGTTACTGCCCTATCTGGGGAACGGTGCACTATAAAGTGATGGAAGAACAGCTTGGGTGGAGCCGAAAGCAAATGAACATCTTAGCGTGGAACTGGAACGGAACAACATTTTAGTGTCCTTTCATGTTATTAGTGTTTTGAGTGTGCACACACGCACACGCACGCACACGCACGCACGCACACGCACACGCACACACTGCAAACATATCAACTACTTATCTAAAAAATACTCTCACTTTCCTGCATCTCTGCTCGATTCTGAACAGACTTTCAGCACAGACTGATGGAAAGTAGTGGCGTGATGAGAGAATACAGAGATGAGTCGGCCAGTAAAGGACACAAGACGGCCAATTCATGTAAATATGCTTAGTACCTAAACCTTTCCATCTTAGAATATCAAAATGAATCATCCAAATAGCTGTGAGAAGTGTGACTGGTGGACCATATGCTCTGGGAATGGATGAGGTAAATGTGCTTCTCTTGGGACTGAAACAAACAAACCCCGATAAGTAAGTACTGTCCATGCGTGAGCGTCACTATCCGTGGTGCTGAATATAAAAACAGCACAAAGCTGCACTGCAATGTGCTGACAAGGTGCAAGTTGGAGCAAACTGTTATTTACAGCATTGCTAGTGACAATCCGTTATGCGGTGTACAGTAAATCTCAGCAGCGTGCTTCAGCGTCTTCCTGGATTTTCTCAAGCAGTCCTCTAAAGCTCACACCTTACTAGGGCTTTAACGCATCGTTCGCGATAAAACTGGTATAAATTTTACGATATAGAACATCCATACGGTGATGTTCCGACGTCTTTACGTAATGACGTCATGAATTCACACAGAGTACGGAGTACTTCCATTACGTGACTCGTAGGTAAAGCAACAGACATGGCAGAAAGTGGCTTGTGTGGTGGTGGAGATTGTCCCGAAAAGGGGAGCGACTTCGGTAGTGTGGAGGTGGTTTTGGTTCAAACAAACGACAGCGATAAGTAAGTTATGCAAAAGGTCTTTTTAATCGAATTGAACCTGTTTCAACACCTTAAGCAGGAGCACGTAGCGGAGTACGAGGAAAGGCAAAAATGCCGCAGGGTCGGGTATTTTAAAGTATAAATATATATTTTGTTGCAATTGTACGTTGATGAGATATCACCAAATATATCGTTATCGCAAAAATACCCTAAAATATCGTGATATTATTTTAAGGTCATATCGCCCACCCCAACACCTTACCTTACACTTATTATAATGCAGGCATGTTATGTTTAATGACTGCATTGTGTTGTGTGAATCACTGGACATCATAGTCAGATAGGCTTTTTATGCTACTGTAATGTAAATTTTAGTGGGTTTTTTTTTACCAGAAAATTGCATGAAATGACTGAAATAAATAATACTTTTGTTTGAAAGGAGCAAAAACTGCATCGATAGACATTGTTATGAACACTAAAGACCAGCCAGATGAATCAGAGAATCAACAAGTGAATGGGAACCAATTTATGCAGTTATAGATTAAATACGATATACAGGTAGCGAAGGGACAAACAAAGGAGCACTACATACAATAGGACAGACATAAAAACATCAGTTACAGCCTGATACAAATAAGCAGCCAAAAGTTGGGAAACAAGAGTAGCTTGTCTCTAATCACACCAACAAAGTTAGATCAGTGACTCCAAGTGGGAGCTAAAGAGCAATTTAGAATAAGACTGGTAAGATAGTTACTTACACAAATGATGGACTTATTCTCTTAAATTCTCTTAAAGTTGATGTCCAACGTTAAAAGGCGGATTTGTCTTAAACATTAATATTTATCATAATCTGAGAAGACATTAAAGCGAATGAAAATTGATTGGATGGTTGTGAAACTGTGAATACCTTTATTATAATATTTTATGACGGTCGCATGTAATTCGATATCTCGACTAACTTGACCAAGTGTGTTAGATTAGGACTCAGCCCAATATATAGTAGATTTTGATTTGACCCCTTAGAATGAAGTTTAAAACATAAACCCTCGGTTTTCAATGTAAATTGATAACGTGTCACCTTACTTGTTAATAACTGGCCTTAAAATATCTGTTATTATGTATTTAAGGATTTATCTTACTATACATTAACACCATTTCTTCGTTTCAGATACAAAGGTAGAGGAATCCACATACACCATATGGCCAGAACTTTGTGGACACACGACGTCAACAGGACGTTCAAATCATGTCCGTATCACGTCGGTCAGTCCAGAACCACTCAAGGACCTGAGTTAGATGTCTGTAGAATTTTTTTTTATTTTATCTTATTTATATTTTATTGTTATTGTATTGGGCTTTGTATACATGTTAAAAGACGTTGAAAAAAACGTTGATTCTAGAATCCACAAACTTTCTTATAAACGCATGTTGTAACAGATGTCACAAAAACTCTCATTCTGGCCCAGGAAACATGTACTGTGAGATTTCACAGTAAAACTTTAAATTGCTTGACAGTTTATTGTTAACTTTCCACAATTCTACTATGAATTTTTGATGGTAATTTGGCCACGGTTCCACTTCCATTGTTTTCCTGGGGGTCGTCTTTTAAACGTTCAACACAGACATGAAAATTTCTGTTTTAACCTATGTTGTTGACATAATTTGTCTGTATAAGATGTGTGAATGACGTTTTAAAAAGTCCCAAAAAGTTTCATTCTGGCTCCTCTGCAGACATATTTTACTCAGGAAAATATGTACTGTGAAAATTGACAGTAGAATCATGAAGGGACCAAATGACCCTCAAAATCCATAGTGAAACTGTGAAATAATTTATGATCAGTCCATAATCAACCAAGTTTACAATTATACTATGGATTTTGACAGTGGAACCACGAAGTGGCCCAATGACCAACACAAATTCATAGTAGAACTGTACACTTTATGGTCAAACTGCGAAAGTTCACAATAAAACTATCAACAGATTTACAGTTTTACTATGACATTCCGCAGTACATTTTGTCTTTTCCTGGGTGAAGTTCTGGCAAATACGTTATATTGACATCTTTCGCACGTGTCTTTGCTCAGTGGGTTTTGGAACACGCGTTTTTGGAACATGACTTCTGACAATTAGCTCTGATTCACTTTTATCATCCCTGTGCATTTTAAAAGTGTCTGATGGAGTCTAGGTCAAGGATCTGTGCAAGCCAACCAAGCTCTAAAGATCAAACCAATTCTCTATGACCGCAGGGTAGAAAGTTGATGAGCTGACATGTTGGAAGCTTAAACGTCTAACAACAAAGCTTTGTGATCATCAGTACAACCCTTTTTAGTGCCACTGTATGTCTTTGTGTTATATAACACTGTATGTAATATGTTATGAATGTGTCAACCCAAATACTATTATGATGGTCCTGTGGGCATTCTGACCACTAGAGAACAGGGGCGACTGAAAATGTAGGCAGGGAAACCTAGTCTGTCATCACAGCACTACAAAGTGCTTCAATAGGAAAGCGTAACAGAAAATGGATGATGAATGTAGAGATAGGATGTGCACCCAAAAGTGAACGGTCAGTTGCGATGGTTAATACGTCTAAGGCTCCTACTTGATGATGTAACCCTATTTCAGAACCATAATGGCATTTCCAAACACCAGGTACGCACATCACTGCGATCATAAATGCGCTGGAGCCTACGTGACTGCTCAGTGCTGGACCGGTTGGGCTTTACGGATGAGTCATAACGCATGGGAAGGAAAAAGGATGCCATTGCCATAAAACTCGACGTTTCTAAGTTTTATTCCTTTTCTCTAAATTGTTTCGTAGTGTTCAAATAGCTTGCCTTGCAACAGTTGTTTAGCCTACAAGAGCAAAGTCTGAGTCAAGTGTGGGCAGTGCGGTCAAGGCTCAGTGGTGTCATTCACTCTTGATGCGCATGAGATCTTCTATAGATGGACCACGGGCTGGCGATCTGTATTCTGCTGTTTTTGCTATAGTATGGATTCTAACAAGTATGGCATTTAACAAACTAGACGTTTGAATGAACGCGAGCGCACAACAAGCTCATCTTCCCTCATTCCACTTTCTGCAGTTGCTGTAAATTCACTTCTAACTACGGCATCCTACAGCCTGAAGCGCTGGATCACATACCGTATCTGGTAGAAGTGCTGAGCCGGTGACATGCAGTCAACACAGCCAGGAGAATCCAGAGGCGCGGCGACTTCATGTTCAGACTCCTGTTTTCCTCCCAAATGACCAAACACCCGTTCTTACCCTCTCCCAAACGTTCACGCAGACATACCGGCCAGCACTGGAGGACCGAAAGCTTTGGCGGCACGTACAGACTCCAGGAAAACACGGCGCTCCTGGAAAAGCGCGCCGAGTGGAGGTGATAAACAAGCGACAGGGCGGGAGTGATAAGGGTAGATGGAAAGGATTGGTCCCGAATTGCTCCCTACTCCCTATATACGCGCACTAAATAGGGGTTGACTTTTTGTATACTATGACGTAACTTCGCACCGCATCTTTGGTGGCTTCCAAAGTAGTTAGTTAATTAGCAGAGGCACTCATGTAGAGAATCAGGTACAATCTCGCATCCCAGACAATTACTGGTTAAGGGATTAGTGGCCCAAGAACACAGTCCAACTACAGTAGATCCTGCTTGGATCGGATGTGGGTAAATCTAAACAGCACACTTATTTGAGAAAAAAAATCAAATATGCAAATGCATTTTCAACCTTCATTGTGTTGAGTCTTAATTCGACGTTTGAAGACAGCAAGCCATTTGGATATTCAACAGACACCTAAACTGTAACCTAATGCAGCCTGGTGATATTTTTCATGTTTCATGTCAAATTTTGACTCTACCACCAACATGGTGCAACACAGACTCCTACTCGAGACTCCTCAGGCCAGGCAACAGGTTCCAATCTTCGGTTGTCCCATTATGAGCTTAGTAGTGAGTGGTCTCAATTGCCTGTTATAATCTGACACGGGTATAAAATGATTGCAAGGAGTTGTGATTTTTGTTACCTTTCTATCAACTCTAGTCAGTTTGGCCATTCTGGTCTGACATGAACCATTCATATCCCCCCTGAAAACTGCCTCACTTGATATTTTTCTTTTTTGGACCACCTCTAAACTCCAGAGATGACTGTGTATGATATCCCCAGTAGATCATTCATTCATTATCTTCCACTTAATCCACATGGGGTCGCGGGCCAGCCGGTAACCCACCCAGCAACTCTGGGCTCAAGGGCAGGAACAACACTAGATGGGGCGCCAATCCATTGTAGGGCACACACACACACAGTCACACACTAAGGGCCACTTTTAGAGACACAAATTAACCTGTCACATGTAGATCATCAATTTCTGAAATACTCAGACAAGCCAGTCTAGCAAAGACTGCTCAAGCTTGGGTCAAAGCATGACAAATTATGCAGATATACGATCCCACCCCTGGGAATCAGTAGGTGACACTATGCCCTCAGGAAAGAAGCATTCCCATGACACCTTCCAACCTAGATTAGGGAACCGTCTTAAGGGTTTAGGGAAGAGTCTTCTTCTCTGCTCCAGTCCAGTGTTGATGTGCTTCCTCCAGTCCAGCTGGAATTTCGCATTGCACATGATGGACGTGTAGCTTCCACCGTGTAACTTTTTAATCGTTTTTGTTGTCTGGGCAAGATGACTAATCATCACTGGACATTATAAAACTATGTTTCAGACCTGTGTACTCACATTCAGGGTCGCGAGGGAAACAGCTATGACCAGACCATCATAGTTAAAACCAACAATCTGACTGGTCAGATTTCTTGTCCGTTTGTTAACAGACATTTCCAGCATTTAGCAGACGCCCTTATCCAGAGCGACTTACAATTAATACAGTCTTACAATCCAAGCAATTGTG
>JAUZST010013858.1:0-10840 GCA_034779995.1 Parotocinclus haroldoi
AACTGATAGCTTTAGATACTTGATTAACTTTACTTATGGTCCCGAGTGAGTATCGTACATTTACATAACAACTTCCCAACTTTCCCCCAACTACCGATTTAAAACCAGGGACACTCTTGTTTGTCAGATGTACTTAAAGTAACCAAACGTTACAACTAAATACCATGGAATTCGGTTGAACTATTAGTTAAGTCGTCATGCCACTTTGATTAGACGTAGCGTTTTGTAGATGCCGTTTGTAGCTGCGATGTCTCACATAACCACTTTTCATGCATGCCCAAACACAAACTATCGATTTGGAAGATTTCTTATGGTTATCTGGGGCTTAAATAAACGTAAACAAGTGGCAGAGCCTCTCACAGTGACCACGTGATTGTTTTAGTGCACAACATTCGTTGTGCAGTTGCACATGGTAACCGAACAGAAGTTATTAGTGTGTGCTAAAGTGCAGCCTCATTACACACACAAGTTTTATTTTTTTTTTTGTAAATGCTTTGTGTCCTTACTTCAGTTTGTAACAATCTGTAGCTGCCATATCAGGTACACACACTTTTATAAGCATACACACCCAGTAAACAACTAAAATTGATTCTATCAGGCTCAAGTGTTATCAACATTTTTCCAAAGGCTGTGTGACTGGTTTATTTCTTTATAATCAATGACACTTGCACGTGGAAAGTAACCACTAACTGAACGTAACAAAAACAAATAATTTGTAAATGTAGTTTGTTTGTGCTGTGTCAAAGTGCAGTGTCCAGACAGAATTCATTACAATTTGCATTTAGGACTTTTAGGTTAGCATGTCATGCGTTGTTAAATAAACCACTTATTTTTTTTATAGAAACACAAACATCCAGAGAGCCAGCAAAGCAAAACTTTTTTCTTTTGAAATCTGCAGTTATTTGTCAAACCATTCTTTCTTATGTCCATATTTGTTGCAATATCCTGTCTTCATTTGTTAAACGGTTCATTTTGTAACGAGTCATTGCAAAAAAAACTGCTATTAACTGGTAAGAACAGCATAGTATATTTTGTTATATTTATTTTAGTGTACATAGTGTTTAACAAGGGTGTAAATGTTGCAGGTTCAAATCCCAGATGAGATAAGGCTGCCACTTGCATTAATAGTGAATTGCGCTATAAGAGTGGCTAATAGATGTTGTATTTGTGATTAGTAAGACCATGCCGGTCTTTTTGGGGGAAATAAACGGTAGCATTCCCCTTATAGCTGGTGTAATGAAACCCCCACAAAATAAATAGGCATAAATTAATTATTATCATTTGCTGTCTTTCATCTCCCAATCCCAATGTTGTTGAACATTTTACAAATTTTTACTTATTCATAAGAGTCACTTCCAGTACCTCTTCCAACTGGTAAAACGTTTAACTGTGATTGTGTTTTGTTTTGTTTTTTGTTCACTTGATGTGTTTAAGGATCATCTGACAGGGTTGGAGATTCTGTTAAGTTTGAATCGATTCTGTAACGAGAAATATGCATATTGTGTGTACAATAATGGTGATAGTGGTGCCTTTCTGTTTCTAGCACTGCCAGTAAACCTGATATTACACTTTGACATGCACAATGAGAGTGAAAAAATGTTGCATAAATATTGCCTTGTAAAAAGATACTTGGCACTTAAAACGTTTCTTTTGCTGTTTGTAACCTGACTGTTTAGTGTAAATTATTGCTGCATTTCCGAGTTTGTGTATCTTTTGATTTGTATAATATGGTCAGTATGATGATATGTTATGGTGATCGTGATACTTTTTGTGTGAATGTGATATACGATCTGCTTTTCTGAGCACAATGAGCATGTCATTAGTTCTCAAACAACACTAACCAACTACATATTTCATTATATGTAGTGAAATTATTCACATTTGAAATATAAATCACATAACTAAGTACGGCATAATCTTTACGTAATAGTTTTTAAATTTCCATTGATTGAATCTGTCGCTACTGATGCATATCTGCGATCACGTATCGTGATAAATACTGTACTGTGTATTGTGAAAATGTCTTTTTTATCATATCACCCGCGTCTATTTCTACATGTATACCTGTAATTACTTGTATATGTGGCATTTTTAACTGTCTGTATGTGACTTCAGCAAACTTGTTCCTGTTGATTAAAGCCCTTGCTCGCTCTTGTAAAATTAGACCCTTCGAGCCCAGCCACACACTTCTGTCTTTTTTTTGCAGTGATCATGTCAGTCATTCTGAATGAAACTTTAGGTTGTGTAGCAGCTGCTCTTATGTTGTGGTTTGAGTACCTCATGGATGTTTCTTTATAATTGAAATAATTGTGTGTGTGTGTGTGTGTGTGTGTGTCTGTCTGTGTATGATAGACTGTAATGTAGTAACTGTCAATTAAATTGACACAATTTCATGTGTTTCTCTATGGTTGAAATAATGGTGTGAGTGACTCACTGTGAGTGATTTGCTTTGAGTGAGCATACGGTTAAGTAACAGGATTAACGTTGATACTCTGTAGAAGTTGGAACTTTCTCACTCAGCCCTACTATGTTCCCATAGTTTGTTGCCTTCTTTCTTATTTTTTGACACAGTCCAGGCCTTGTGTCAGGGTTTTGCTGTTATCTTTATTTCATTCTCAGCATGAAATCGTTAGAGCGTGCTGTCTTTATTTCATTAGCACAATGTGTTCGCATGTTTTGTCGAAGCGGCTTCTGCGTTTGAAGTTGGAATTTGGCCACGTGTTCATATTGCTATTGAAGTCATAATCGTTTTATGAACGAGAATGTGTCCGTCTGTCGACCGTTTCTGAAACTCTAGAAAGAATCTGTATGCCTTGATTTGAGCCCCATACGGAGGCCCGTTGAAGGGGTGGCAGGCTGTGTATATGTATGTGTGTGTATGTGTGTTTGCTGGGATTGGACACAGGATAGAGACCCTGTACGGAAGTGGGGAAAAAGGGTGGAAAGAGGAAGGAGGAGTCACTCACACTTTGGTCAGAAACATGTGTGCTCATGCTTCTGTTTGGTGGGCGTGCTGGGATACAAAGAAGAATCAGGGGAAAATGTGAGGATTTCTGTATGTTTTAAGAAGTCTACGTAAGTAATAATTAGTGCACATGTTGCTGAAGTCACTATAAATGGAAACTTGCATGCGTTGTAAGTTACTTATCAAGCTTTGCTTTAACCATTAACTTGTTCTTGTAGGTCATTGTAAATAACTGACCTGAGACTCGTAAAAATAAAATGCTTGAGTAAGCATAGGTAAATTCAGATTCCTCAAATATAACATGTAATAACAGATAACTTGTACAAAACTTGACCAAAGTTTAGGTAATGCTACCACAGAATTCCATTGTGCTAACTCTTGTAACATACAACACCCATTACTGTGTCATAAAATCATCTATATGATATTGCACGATTGCGAGGTTTAACTTCAGCACACCTGGCCGTATTGTTCAGATGCTACTGAACGGCTTGATTAGTCGAATCAGATGTGTTCAATTACTGCTAGGAGGAAATCCTGCGCAACTTCGACCCAGGAGCAAGGAGTAGCGCTGGCCTACGTGCATTATAGTGCATAACAATGACTGTGATCTCAATCAGTACACAGTGATTGCGTACATGTGTGCTGGCCATTTGTTTGTACCTTCACCAACTCTTTCGAAGCACACAGTGACTAGGTCCGAAAACCTTCCAGCTCTGTGTGTAGATAATCTTGGTTGATATCTGACTTGAGTGCTTTGACAGTATACCTGAAGTGACAATAGATTTGTCTACCTGTACTGTGGCCAAAGTACACTGTCTCCCTAAAATCTAAAACCAGTAGAGAAAATGCTTATTTTGCAACAGTTTGAGTAAAAAGTGACCTTGAAAAAAAAAAAAACGTAATTTTGAAATGTCAATCATTGACCTAATTTATTGTCTGACCAATTAATTGGTCTGTTATTACCAGCAATGGAAAGGATGCAGTTAGCATTTTGGGAATGTTAAAGATCCAGAATAAGGGTATACAGTGGATTTTTTTTTACTAGGGAAAATGCTTGTTTGGATTTTGAATGTTGAGCAGAAGGATTCAAGCTGCAACAGGAAACACAGCTCAAAGCTACTTTAAGACCAAAATAAGATCAAGGAGTGCTAACTATCATGGACTTTCCTCCACAGTCATCGGGCCTAAAACCAATTGAGCATGTGTCATGTATGGGGGCACTTGAGGACAGAGATAGCAAAACATTCAGTAACATCACAAGATGTTCTTTGAAATATTGTGAAATCATTCTGGGTTCACACAGGTCATTAGATTTAGCACAGATACTTGTGGAGCGCCTACAGACTTGTGCACCCTATTAGTAAAACAAGTGAACATGCCAAATATATCAAATACTGCTTTCACACCACACAGTTGTAGGGACTAATTTGGGAGGACCTCACACCTGTGGAGCTCCCCAGAGAATGAAGTTTGTTCCAGGGCTTTTTTGGAGTATTAACGCTGTATGGTATTGAAGTAACATAAGCTGCTGTGTTGTTATATACCTGTATATTTTTTTAGCACAAAGGTCTGTTATTTATATGGCTTGCAGTGTAAGAACATTTAAGTATGGCAGATGAGCTCAACAGAGGTGCTTACTTTTGGACCAATTACTATACACTTACATCACTATGTCTGTACCAGTCGCCATACTTTTCGATCTGGACCAGTTACTGCATACTTGCAGCGCTCTTAATTCTCATGTACTGAAAATAGACCCTAACTTGGAGTAGGAGCTAATAAAGTCCCTATACACAGTGTACTAAGATATATATAATCATCCCCAATTCCTGTAGTGCATTACATTACATTTCCAGTTGACAATGTTAATTGACACTGAATGCACCTGTCCTCAACGCTGATGTGATGGTTTTTAGTACGCGTTTTGCTGGTGTGATTGGATCAGACATAGTAGTGGTGATTTTGATTAAAAATAGTCTACCAACCAAAAATGTTCAGCTACCAGCATCCTATAGGCAGTGTCCTGTGAGAACTGATAAATGAACTGATTAACTGTGTTAACTAACACAAACTGTGCTACAATAGCTGAGCTACTGTCTCTGACTTTACATCTACAAGGTGGAGCAATGTAGTAGGTATGCATAATAGAGTGCTTAGTGGTTAAACATAGTGTTTTAAAAACTCAAGCGGCACTGCTGTCTGATCCACTCATACCACTGAAACACTCCATCACCCAAATAGCGCCTGATCTGTGGTGGTGCTGTGTGGGTCCTGTTTGTTAGAGAACAGAGTAAAGGTGACTAAAGAGTAGGAAGACAAACAGATGAACTTCAGTCTGAAACTGTATATCTACAAGGCGCTTCTGTGGGGTAAGTGTAATTGATAAAATGGCCATTGTATTTAGAAATAAGGGGTTGTACCTAATAAAGTGATTGGTGAGTGTATATTTTTAGTAGGAATGCAAACTTTTTCAGTAAACCTTTCAAAACTATAAAGCTATAGTTTAAGGTAGGATGGGTGACAGGCTGAGTATTTGATGTATTTTTTATTGTATTGGAGTATTTTTTGTTGTATTGGAGTATTGATGTGGAGTTAAATTTTCACATGTCCACATTTCCACATTTTACAGAAAGTAGTCTGAAAAAAAGAAAAAAAAAATATAGTGAGTGTGAGTTCTCTGGTCAAAATGTATTGTGGAGAAAATGAGAACAGTAATACAAATAACCAGGGGTTACCACTGAGGTGTGCAGAAGAGCTTCTCTGAGCGCATAGCACAGCAAACCTAGAAGCAGATAACCTACAGCAGCAGAAGACACCTAGTGCCACTCCTGTCAGTGAAGAAATGGCATGTGATGCTACAATTTGCAAAGGGTGACCAAAAGAGGATCTGGTCTAATGAGTCTTCATTTTTGCTAGAACATTCAGATGACATGGTTTATTTCATTTAAAAAACCTACGAAGTTGGGGAGTCATTTTACCTTGCTGCTGGTGGTCTAATGGGGTGGGGGAATTTTTTTTCTTGGCACTCTTTGTGGACCTTAATAATATTGGGCCATTGTTTTAATTACAGAACCTGACAAAAAACAAAAAAATGGGGTCCAACCCGATACTATCACAGTGTTTCTAGCCGGTGAATGTATATATGTCATCAGTGTCATGATTAATGTACACCTCTGATTCCAGGTTATTAAGTACATTTATCAGGTTCACATAACTGTACTTGCAGGTGTGTAATTACTGACTGTAGCCCAGCTGTTGATGTATTTGGGTATATGCAAGTTCTGAAATTCTTACTAGTGATATGTATCAAGAAGTTGTGAATGTGTTTACAAACTCAAAGAATTTTGTATAGAATATAATTTAATTGACTAATTATTTAATTGTAATATAAAATGTTAGACATTTCCATTTTAAATGTAAGCACTGAACACGTCACACCTAAAAATTAACAAATTGTGTGACATTATGTTTGAAATTATGTTATGATATCAGTTTATTGACAACGATTGGAAGAACTCCCCATTTGCCCCAAGATCCTTTAAAATACTGCAGCAATTCCTTTAACAATACAGAAATCTAATGCTCACACCTGACCCCTATAGCCACAGTCTGACAAGCAAAACTGCTTATGTTTTCATTGAAAGTAAATTGAGGCCTTGATAATTAATATTTGAAACATCTGTAAAAACTCTCCTGAAGTATTAGGAAAAATCAAGTAGTTATGTGGAAAATATGATTTCCGAGTGTAGCTTAGCATTGGCATGTATTTGTGGAATTGCTGTGTTTTTCGTCAGGTTTTCAGAGAGAGAAACAGAAAGACTTGTAGTGAGTTATATACTTGTGTGCGCTTGCCAAAGTCTTGCTTGGAATTTAAGTAATTGGGAAGGTAGAATTTAATGTGTGTTCTGGACCTGATCCCTCACAACTGTTTTATATATAATGTACAATATATAGTCTGTGTGCTTACACAGACAGGACGGTATGGGTATGCTGCTGAAATTATATATCTTTAATGCAGTATGAATAGGGCCACGTGATTTCTGTGATGCAGAGAATAAAGATGGAATCATGGAGCTGAGAAATAAAAATGGACTTCAGATATAAAATGAAAACACCCAGAGTTTGAAAATCTGAAAGTGAGCATGATCGGTCATAACCAGTGATTAGCCGCTCAGTCTTATATAACCAATTCTGTGCCGGTCACATTTAACTTGTGCAGCGCGTGGCGGTGACAGGAACACATGAACAGCACAGTGCTTTCACTAATTCAGAATTCATTTTAATATACAGGGTTTTAATCACAGCTCAGTATTTGATTTAGTGCTGTAAGGGCAACTTTTGTCTTAATTGCAAAATTCAGGGAATATCAGTGTCTTTATCATTTAAAGGCATTAGTAAAAAGAGCCTGTGAAATGTGTTTGACACTGGATATTTTCATAAAGAAAAACTTAAAAATGAAAAGGTGAAAAAAAATAGTCTTAGTCTTTCAGATTTTGTTTTGACTTGTTAATTTTCTTATGTCTGGAAACTGCAAAGCAGAAATGTTTAGAAATTTTGGCATAGGCACCCTCTGCTCTGTATGTGTAATTTATTTTTATTTTCACACAGCTAGCTGCTCGAACACTTTGAATTTAGTATTATCTGGAATTCATTCAATGCGTGTCCAAAATGAAGGCAGAATAGGTATCTTAGAGTTGGAGACATAAGCATTTCCTTACAAATGACTTGCTTTATAAATTTTGTATCAATCTTATAAGTAAGTAATCAACATCGTAAAAGTAAAAATGCAAGTTAGGTCACTTGAATACATTTAATTGGCCCTGATCTGCATATAGGTTATATGTGAAACTAGCTTTGATGTAACCTAGATTGTTGATGTAATCTTGTCTGTCAATAAACGGCCATTGATGCTGAAGAGCGACATTTAAATAACAAACAAGCAAAAAAATGTGAGAAACGAAATAAAGTCCACACACAAGAAGTTGCTCAAATTGTAGTTACAAGTTCCTCCTTCTTTTCCTTTGCCTCTGAGCTTATAAAAGTGCAGTTTGTAACTTCAAAATTTCAATTTCAACAAATCTACGGTCAGAAATTTCAGAAATGCCTTTAAATCATTAGGGCCATGCTCTACAATTAGCAGTTAAGACTAGAGATGCACCCATTTTTCTTGTCTGATTCTGTTTTTTAAATGTAAGACCAACCAGTTCCAATGTTGGTCGATTACAATCTTCTTTCAGTCCAAGAATTATAAATGACAGCATACGGACATTTTTTGTTCAGCTTTTCTTTTATTAGAAACTACTTTGTTAAAGATAGGTAGCAGGGGCTGCTGGCTTGTACTTGGCTCTGCGCTCTCATTGGCTTTAGCTTTATCCAGTTTGCCTTTGCTAGTTTTGACAATTCCACATAATTTGGGGGCAATGCTGTTTTAAGTGTCTTAATACTTTGAACGGCTTACTTTCACCACACACACAGCAAACAGTACTCACTGTGAAGTAGTCCACTTCCACACTGCAGATATGGCTAAAATAGATAGTCCCCCATTAGTATATCTACGCCCTCTAAGTATAGCACCATTATAGGTATAGAGTGACTGTTAATTAGCACTATAAACAAAAAAATCTAACATTTCCTCATCATAAACATATGACATGCACTGCCTATCAAAAAAAAGGCTGCACACTCATTTTTCGTGGAATGCCTTTAGCTTTGATTATGGCACATGTTTGCTGTGGCATCATTTCCACAAGCTGCAATGCCACATTTATTTTTGTCCAGATTTGCATACATTTTCCAGCGAGATTTTGTTTTGATGATGGGAAATTTGGTACACAAAGTCTTTTACAAAGTCTTTTGACCTTCTTTCATTCAGAAAGTAATATTTTACGCTTCTGCCGTTTAGCCTTGTTTACAAGTGTCTTTGTGGAAATGCTCTATTTTCACTATTAAACATAGTTAGACCCAGAAATAATTGGACAGCAACACAAGTTTAGCCATTTTAGCTGTTTATCAAAACATATTCAAAATATAGTTATATAGTCAATATGGATTTAGAGTGCAAAGTCTCAGCTTTAATTTGTGGGTATTCTCATTCTAAGGGAAGGAATGATTTATGAATTACATGTCTTTAACGTGTAACTGCCCCTTTTCGAGGGGTTTTCCAAAGGCTATTGGACAATTGTCTCGAAAGTTATTTCATGGGCTGTATTGGCTATTCTCTTGTTAATCCACAATCAATTAAGCAGATGAAAGGTCTGGAGTTGTTTCCAGGTGTGACATTTGGAAGCTGTTGCAATGAACCCACAATATGCGATAAAAGGAGCTCTCAATGGAAGTGAATCTTTAGGCTGAAAAAGCAAGCAAAAAATATTAGGAGTTACTAAATCAAAAATCTGGTACATTCTGGGAGAAGAAAGAGCTTACTGGTGACCTCAGCAATCCAAAAACCATAGAAGACAACAGTGCTGAATTATCCACCCAAATAAAGAACACTCTCCAGAAAGTAAGTGTATCAGTATGCAGTTCTACCAGAAAGAGAAGACTTCATGAGAGCAAATACAGAGGGTTCACCACAAGGTGCAAAACATTAATCAGCCTTATTATAATCAGACCAGATTAGACTGGAAACAGCCCCATTCTGGAACATTCTTTGGACAGATAAAACTAAGGTCAACCTGTACCACAATGATGAGAAGAAGGAAGTATGGAGAAGGGTTGGACTGGCTGATCCAAAGCACACTGCGTCTTCTGTAAAACATGGTGGAGGCAGTGTGACGGCATGGCCATGCATAGCTTCCACTGGCACTGGCTCCCTAGTAATGATGATGTGACAAAAGACAGAAGCAGCCAGATGAATCCTGAAGTGTACAGAGATATACTTTCTGCTCAGATTCAACCAAATGCTGCAAGGCTGATTGGACAGCGCATCACAGTACAGATGGACAGTGACCCAAAACACACTGCAAAAGCAGCCCAGGAGTTTTTTAAGGCAAAGGAATGGAATATTCTGCAATAACCTAATCAATGACCAGATCTCAACCCAATTGAGCATTCATCGCACTTGCTTAGGACAAAACTAAGGCAGAAAGACCCACAAACGAGCAACAGGTGAAGACAGCTGCACCAAAGGCCTGGCAAATTATCACAAAGGAGGAAACTTGGCGTTTAGTGATGCCCATGGGTTCCAGACTTCAGGAAGCCATTGCCTACAAAGGATTCTTAACAAAGTATTATGAATTAGCATTTAATTTATGGCAATGTTAATTTGCCCAGTTACCTTTGAGCCACTGAATTCAGGAAGCTTTGTAGAAAAATGGTTGCAATTACTAAATGTTAGGATATTGGTGTTCAGCCCCTTCAATTGAACCCAAGTCTACACTTCAATGCATCTCAGTTTAATTTCAAATACAAAGTGGTAGCATGCAGAGTGCAAATCATGAAGATTGTGTCACTGTCACTTTCTGGGCCTAACTGTATTAATGAGTTCACTGTCATTATTTTTCCCACCACATTCCTTCCTTGAAGATGACATTTCCCTACTGTCCTACCACTTTTTACTAATAGCAAAAGTTCTTAAGATTTTTGTAGTTTCAGCAATGCCAATAGTTTGACCCTTCTGAAACAGATTCATTTTTCCCTGGACCTTTAGACACGCTTATTTAGCAATTGAGAAGCTACACACTGCATCAGTTAAATAACTTGTTTCCAACTGAAACATAATCACTTATGAAGTAATTCTTCAATGGGAGGTTCTTACTTATTTGCTTATTGTGTGTATGTGTGTGTGTGTGAGTGTGTGTGTGTGTGTGTGTGTGTGTGTGTGTGTGTGTGTGTGAGAGTGTGTGTGAGAGTGTGTGTGAGAGTGTGTGTGAG
>JAUZST010013859.1:0-10840 GCA_034779995.1 Parotocinclus haroldoi
ATTTTGGCAGGATAGTGGAGTCGTTTCATTGCTTTCTCCACCCCTCCCCATTTATCCAGGCTTGGACTCACCGTGCAGCCATTTTCAGTTACACGGCTGGGGTGTTTTGCACACACAAGTCAATGACAATTTAGAGACACCAATTAACCTAACACGTATGTCTGTTCACTATGGAGGCCGTTTTGAGTACAGTGAACAAACGTCCTGTTCCAGAAACCAGTTTGAGATGATCTGAGCTTTGTGATATAGTGCATTATCTCTGTGGCAGTAACTATCATAGGATGTTACACCCTGCCCATGAAAGGTTGCACATGGTCAGTAACAATACTCACAGTGGTATTTGAACCACTAGGTTGGAATTAAGGGGCACAAAGTGTACCAAAAATTGACCACACCATTACACCACCAGCAGCCTGAACCGTTTATACAAGGCACAATGGATCATTGCTTTCGTGTTGTTTCATTCAAATTCTGATCCAACCATCAAATGCCTCGAGACATCGAGGGAAATCGAGACAGTTTTCATATTATCCTGTTTTGGTGAGACGGTCTGAATTAAAGCCTCAGTTGCCTGTTTTTAGCTGACAGGGGTAACACCTGGTGTGGTCGTCTGTTGCTGTAGCCCATCTGTTTCAAGGCTCAACATGTGTAAGAGATTTTTTTTGGTTTTGCACACCTTGGTTGCTATGAGATGATTTTTGAGTTGCTGTTACCTTTCTAACAGCTCAAAACAGCCTGGCCTTTCTCCTTTGACATCAACGAGACATTGAGAAATGCTCTCATTGGATATTCTCTGGATTTCAAACCCTAGCAGTTGCTCTTCATCCTGCGTACAGGCCTAAATATACCGAGTCGCTCCTTGTGATTGGCAGATCAGATATTCGCTTTAAGGTGCGGTTGAACCGGTGTACCTAATAAAGTGACTGAGCGTATAGCTTTACAGCAAGTCCCAACATTTGGAAAGAAAACAGTTTCGTGAAATGTATTTTAAAACTCATTTACACTGCTCACAAAAATTCAGGGACTGTTCATGATGGGAGATTTCATTTTGAAGTATTGAGCGCTATACTTTTGACTACACGTGGCCGTAACAGCAGACTAAACAGCTTTAGGATTTATTTAGAGAAGGAATTATTTAAAACGCTGGAAGAACGCTTATATTAAGTGGCGCGTGCATAATTATTGTTGATGGTTTGCACCCAGTCTGAGTGACTATGTGATTTGGTGAATGAGTCTCAGGCCGTGTGCACTGAACGGTGGGCGGAGCTTCTGCTTTTTGCGCTCGTGCTGCACAACCTGAGCTATAAATTCAGCACCTGCGCGCTTTCTACAGTGAAGATCTGAATTTTAAGACGTTTCCGGAATTGCAAAGAAACCTCTTGATTGAAGACATGGATCCCTGTGATTGTGCTAAGGGTGAGTCTGAAAGCTGTGCTGTTTACTTAGAGAGACACAGACAGACTAACGAACGGTTCTGTGTTTTTGTTTTCTCCAGGTGGATCTTGCAACTGCGGTGCATCATGCAAATGCACAAACTGCAAATGTACATCTTGCAAGAAAAGTGAGTTTTTTGGGGTTTTTTTAGGGGCACAGGTTTTTTTGTGCGTGTTTGTGTGTGTACCCTTTGTTGGGCCATGTTATGCTAATTGGTCAAGACCTGTAAACTTGTCCGCAACATGGCTAACCTTCTGGTAAAAATTTTAGATTGATGCGAACAATCTAATTGTTCAAGCTTTGGAAGGATGGGTTACAATGGGACTTCCAAAAGTGCCTTGCTCAGGGGCTGAGTAGTTAGACTTTGGCTCTACTGGGGATTAAACTCTACACCTTTTCCTGCAAGAACTGATACACAATCTAATCCTGCCCATACCCCATCACTGTGTTTTGGCACTCTTGGGTGATCATACACCCTACTGAGCAGTCATTATGGGGGCACTCTCATCCAGTTTGACACTTCTGTTCTCACCCATGGATATATCACTTACTACTCAATCACCATAACGGAGTTTGAATTTCACTTTGTACTCAACTTTTTTTTTTTTTTTTTTGACTTTTCACATATGCTTCTGATGATGCTTAATGAAATCAAATGCTGTTTTAAAGTCTTTTAAAAACTTTGAAATCTCCCTGGATATCTGTGAGCAGTGTTTTCATGTCTCGCCTAAGCTGGCTCGTCCTCTGCTTTATTTGAACAGGTTGCTGCTACTGCTGTCCGTCCAACTGCAGTAAGTGTGCCTCTGGATGTGTGTGTAAGGGCTCCTGTGGAACCAGCTGCTGCCAGTGAGAAATCGACAACTGCCACTCAGGATGTACATGTTTGATCTTTAATATCTGGGAGTGCTAATAAACATGAGAACTTGACCTGTCCTGTCTGATCTTTTTATTATTTCCTTAAAATGGTCATAATGTTGTCAATTTGACACTCCTTTAATTCACAATACAGTTGAGTTCCTCTCACAATTGTTGACCTAACGCTTGATTAAAAGCTTTTAATTGTCTGAAGTGTAAGCAGTTAAAAACAATTTTAATAACTAGATTTTAGTTCACTCTGAAAATTGCAATCACAGTAAACAAGCTCATTATGCTAAAAGAGCTGCTTATTCAATAAACGGAACAGCTTCGTGTTGGCTCCCTCTCTTTGATTTCTTGAACCTCCAATCTTCCCACGTTCCTTTTGTAGAAAGGAAGGTTTGACTGACAGGTGTTCAAAAAGGGAGAACAAACAGAATATGACACAGCAGAGGGAACGTCTATGGACCTTTCTCTGGGCCACATTGGCTGCATGGGCATCGTTACAACCCTAGTTAGATTCTTCCCGTTGTGTTTTTGAGTTGACTGTCTTATCACACAAGTAGCCTCGAACAAATTATTGTCAGAACGGACTATTATTCCAGAAATGGAATTATGTAGTACATGAGCATTTGATTTCAATAAGCAAGATCATCAAAAACAGCAAATGAATACTCAAGTTGTTTGCGTTGTCACACAAACGATGTAAACTAAATTGTGGTGATTGAGTAGCAATAGGGGGTGAACAGAATCATGTTGAACTGGATGAGTGTGCCACCCATATTGACAGTATGGGTGTATGATCGCCCAAGAGTGCCAAAACACACTGGCAGTGATGGGATCAGATTATCCAGCGTTTCTTATGGGAACCTCTTCATATTCATTATGAAATATCTCCTCATTTTTATAAGCGCTTTATAGAAACTTTTATTTATAAGTAGATTCCATAGATTCCAGATCTCCATATATTATCACATATGGCCAGTCCCAAATTAAGCAAGCCTATGGCGACAGTGGACAGGAAAAACTCCCTAAACATTAAAAGGAAGAAACTCTGGGAGGGCCAAGATTCAAAAAGGGACCAAACCTGCTTAGTTTTATCAAGTACATGGCAATGGAAAGCAATTAGCATCCGCCAGGAGTGCAAATTCTGTTCAATTCAATTCAAATGTATTTCTGTAGTGCTAGTGTAATAGGTGAGAATAAGTTCCAGGTAACACAGATTATCACACTCTTGCACTTTTTAGTTGTTATTATTTCCTCTACTTGTCCAATATCAGCACCGTTTAAACCCAAATATGCAATAACACTACTAGGCCTGTAGATGGCGTTAGGCTTTGCTATGGGATACATGAGAGAGAGGCATTACTCGACCTCAGTATTAAACGACAATGGTCTGAGTAAGAAGTTAATGTTTGTGTCTCCTCGTGTATTCCCAGGTTCACAGCGCTCCTTTGCATCTTCTTGCTGCCGGACCAGGTACCCCTAGATCTGAGGCCGGTAACACTTTTTTTTTTTTTTTGAGCATTGTCTCAAATGAGCTTTACAGTCTTATATTATCTTAAAAGGCCAATCCCAAATTCAGCACACCTAGGGCAAAACTCCCTGAAAAAGGAAAAACTTCCTGAAGTAGTAGGAAGAAACCTTGGGAGGACCAAGACCCAAAAAGGGACCTGACCTCCACGGGTGGCCTAGATGTTAATTACATAAATACTTAGTATTTTAAATACTTAGTATAAATACTAAGTATATTAAGTCATAATTTATATTAAGTTATAAATAAGAGCATGGTGCAAATGCAGAACATCCAGAGGTCCAGAATAGGAAGGTAATAAATACACAGCATATAAGTGTTGGTCTATGTACAGAATATATGAGAAGATACAAAATATAAGAGTATATGGTGAATCTATATTATGGTCAGAATATATACGGAATAAATATGTACAGTGATTTAGTATAGAGCATATGGAATACAGTGAGTATTTAGTGAGTATCGAGAATGTTGAATAAGTTTAGCTTATCATTTGGGCAGTAGTATTACCCGAATAGTGCAGTGGGGCGTTGTTTTGTTAGAGAGATAGGTAATTGGGAAAAGATGATACTCCTGTGTCCCGTTCCAAAAGGTAGGAGGTTAAACAGGCTGTGGTTTGGGTGAGAGGAGGGTCCTGGTGATGCTGACATCACTAATGGTGAAGGATATCCATGGTAGGTAATTGTGCACCATTCATTCATGTATTCATTCATTCATAATCTTTTCCGCTTATCCTGGTCGGGGTAGCAGGAGAGGCGGGGCAGCCGGCAGCACAGGGCACATACCATACACTCACACACGCATACACATTCACGTTCTAAAAACACTTTGGAAACACCAATTAACCAAACACGTGTCTTGGGACTGTGGGAAGAAACCCACACCAGCACAGGGAGGTAACCACCGCACCTCCATGCCACCCTGCACCGATAATGCGCTGAGAAATCTTCAGCCCCACCTTCCTGTCTGCAGGAAGTGGATCTTCTCAGACCTCCTCAAACGGTAAACAGTAAACATGTTCCTGCTCCTTCTTCACCAAGCAGGAGGTGTTGAAAGTTCAAGAGATATCCTCAGAGATGTGGACATCCAAGAACTACCTCAGATCCATCGATCTGGACAGGGGTGTGTTTGTGTTTGGTTTTCCTGAAATGCACAATGACCTATTCTGTCTTTTCTGTGTTGAGGGTTACAGGTTGTTGGAGGACCGGCATTCTGCCAGTTGCTGGATCTCCATCCTGTAGGCAGAGTCATCATTTATGGTTAATCCATTACAGTTATGACCGAGGTGTCCATGGTATTGCATGTCCTTTGCTTCATTGTGTTATCTTTTGGGTATCACAGAGTGTGGAATTGAGGAGCAATGTTAAGCTTGATAATGAACTTTGAGATCGAGCAGCTGAGGATGTTTTAGGCTTCAAACGTTGTGTGTACAAACAGTGTATTTTGTTTCTGAACACCTCTGGGTGTACGTCATGGATTTTAGGCTGCTGATCACAAATCACCTTACATTTTCTTATTTACGTTTTGTAAATGTTAGTTTTATTTGCCGTCACAGCAAGAAGGTCCCGGGTTCAATCCCAGGGCGGGGCGGCGTGTGCGTGCGTGTGAACTACAATGGATTGGCGCCCCGTCTAGGGTTGTTCCTGCCTTTGCGCCCAGAGTTGCCAGGTGGGCACCGGCTGGCCCACAAGCCCGTGTGAATTAAGTAGAAAATAATGGACAAATGACTTTTATGTCTACTAGTATACTGCGCACAAGGCGAGGTGTTTCGCTTTGATTGCTCCAGATATGACTGGGCAGTGTATGTTGCTATGCAGATGTTGTTTAGGCCTGGGCGTGCATAGGTTACATAAACTGTATAAACTGTAATTTCAGTACATACTGATGATTTTTTTCACGAGTGCAATTCTTATTCAGTCTTAATAACGGCTTTCTCGTTCGTGGCCCACTAAGGTTATTATTAATCCAATTATTAATGGTGTTAACCTACTTAAATTTATTACAGTGGGAATTAAACAACGCATTATTATTCATAATAATAAAAATAACTTATAGGCTACTAAAAATAAGAGCACTACCTTATTCAACGCTTGATACTGTATATTAAACCCTCAAACGCCCTCTTGTGGATTAACATCGAGTTAATTAAGATTCCGGATGTAAAATAGAACATAGAACACAAAATAGGACGAATTGAATTTCTGAACCAAACTGACGTTACTGTACAATGACTTTTGATCCTAAAGCGCATAGTTTGAAAAAAAAACAAACAGCCATTCGTGCTGCAGTGCTTGTGTGGTGCAGCTGTAATTCAATAATCTGTGACCAAACATCACATTAACATAATATAGGCAGGTTGAATGCATGTAAACATAACATTGATCATTTTTATCAAGGAGTCAGTAAACACTTCTCACAAAAGTTAGGGGTTATTTTATTAAGGATAGTTCATTTTAAAATATCCCCTAATTTTTGTAGGTCCCAGGTTCAATCCCAGGGCGAAGCGGCCTGGGTCCTTTCTGGTTTCCTCATACAGTCCAAAGACATGTGTGTTAGGTTAATGTCTCTAAAGTGACCCTTAGTGTGTGTGTGTGTGTGTGTGTGTGTGTGTGTGTGTGTGTGTGTGTGTGTGTGAGAGAGAGAGAGAGAGAATTACACACCATTACACACTTCTGCTTTAACGATGCAGCAGGCCGTTAGTGATTACATAATAAACCAGAACGAGATCTATAATGGCACCGATCCAAAGCAAGCATTAAATAACAAAGAACAATAAGATCAATTTCTTCTTTCTGTGTGTGTGTGTGTGTGTGTGTGTATATGTGTGTGTATATGTGTATATATATATGTGTGTGTGTGTGTGTGTGTATATGTGTGTGTGTGTGTATAGTACAAGTATTCATTTAGATTTAAATGTATTAGATGAACCTATTAATGAGCTTTTTTCTTTCTTTTCTTCTTTCTACTGGTCTTTTAAAATATTTTGTACTTTTATTCTTTTTTACATTTATTTCCCCGTTATGGCTTTCATAAAGAACGATCACATTTTCTTTATTTCTTTCTATCGTTTTTTTATCTCTCTCTCTTTTATTAACTTTTCTTTCTTTCTTTTGGTTTTATTTTTCAGAATTCTCTTTAGCTTTTATATTTTTATAACTTTATTCCTAAAATATTACTATTTTATTCTCTAAAATATTACGACTTTATTCTCTAAAATATTACGACTTTATTCTCTAAAATTTTAAGAATAAAGACGTAATATTTTAGAGAATAAAGTCGTTATTTTGAGAATAAAGTCTTAATGATTTAATAATAAAATAATCTTATTTTGAGAAAAGAATTGTAGTATTTTGAGGATTATAAGCCGTTCCCTCCCCAAAACGTAACGAAATGTCGACGTCGGCGTTACCCAGCTCGGTTATGATCCCACTGTGGTTTTTGGCAGCGGTGAGCTTCTAAAGAAAAACAAGACCTAGGCTTTGTGTTTGGAAGCTTTTCCCTGAGACTGTGGATCAGTTACAGCGGGTTGTGGGATCAGAATATTGTTTCGAGGAGGATTAAGAAGCTCTGCCTTAAAACCTCGAGTAAAGCCGGACGTGTCTGAACAGCTGATGTGTTACGTGATCGTTAATTTGTCGTTAACGTTTAATCCGTCCGGCAGATCGTTTGTTTATCCAGAGCAGATCAGAAGGAATAATCGGATAATCAGAGACGCCTCTCCATTCCTGTTTAACTACCAACGTCCAGGGGTCCCGGCGGGGGCTGCTGAGTGGGCAGTTTGCATGTTCTCCCCGTGCCCCTCGGAGCTTTTCTGGGTGCTTGAGTTTCCTTTCAAGTTTAAAAGGCAGATGTCTGGGGGGTTACCCTGTCTGGGGGGTTACCCTGTCTGGGGTTATCCTGTCTGGGGGGTTACCCTGTCTGGGGGGTTACCCTGTCTGGGGAGTTACCCTGTCTGGGGAGTTACCCTGTCTGGGGTTATCCTGTCTGGGGGGGTTATCCTATCTGGGGGGGTTATCCTATCTGGGGGGTTACCCTGTCTGGGGGGTTATCCTGTGTGGGGGGTTACCCTGTCTGGGGGGTTATCCTGTCCAGGGTTACCCTGTCTGGGGTTACTCTGTCTGGGGGGTTACCCTGTCTGGGGTTACCCTGTCCGGGGTTACCCTGTCCGGGGTTACCCTGTCTGGGAGGTTACCCTGTCTGGGGTTATCCTGTCTGGGGGCGTTATCCTGTCTGGGGGGTTACCCTGTTTAGGGTTGTCCTGTCTGGGGTTACCCTGTCTGGGGTTATCCTGTTTGGGGGGTTACCCTGTCTGAGGGGTTACCCTGTCTGGGGTTACCCTGTCTGGGGTTACCCTGTCTGGGGTTATCCTGTCTGGGGTTATCCTGTTTGGGGGGATACCCTGTCTGGGATGACAAGAATAAAGTCGTAATATTATCATGAGATAACGAGACGACAAACACTAACGACTCATCTATAAAGATGGCACGACGTTGGCACAGTTTGTGTTTATCTTTTTAGGCTTTTATTTTTGTTTGCAATAGTGGGTCACATGGTCTCTTGGGGCGGATGTGTAACTTTATTACATTTTAGAAAATCAGCAAAACTTTGCACGGCTGGACTGAGCTTGGTAACCGAGTAACAGATCTCCGTCTTACAATAAGAGAAGTTTGAAGACGTTCAACAAATCTTTAATTCCAGATCGGAACCAGACGAGCAGCACGAGGTTAATTAAGGTTAATTAAATCTCTTTTCTGCTGTTTTATTTTCCCAGCATTCCTTCATTCTCCTCATCAGCCGGTTTATACAGCCACAAAATACGGAGTGATCGGTTTCTCCAGAGCTCTGGCGGTGAGTACAGGACGTGGTCCTAACCTTAAACCGGGAGTTTATGGGACGGGACGTTTATACAGCATCAGCAGCTCCTTCTTTTCTTTCTCATTTTCTCCAGCATT
The DNA here is from genome assembly GCA_034779995.1 of Parotocinclus haroldoi. Taxonomy (NCBI): domain Eukaryota; kingdom Metazoa; phylum Chordata; class Actinopteri; order Siluriformes; family Loricariidae; genus Parotocinclus; species Parotocinclus haroldoi. Next base: position 8,776 of record JAUZST010013859.1, read on the forward strand.
AAAACTCGCCGTCTTCATCTTAAACCCGACCGAGCCGCTCGTGATCTACAAACTCCGACTTGAACGATTCAGACTCAGATAAGATCCAGATTAAGAGCCAAAGATTATAAAGAATGAATAAAAATGTCGGTCAGGCAGAGAGGGATCTACTTTGTTTCTTTGTTTCTTCTTTGTTTGTTTCTTTTTTTATTTGTTTATGTGTCTGTTTTTCTTTCCTCCTTTCTTCTTTTCTTTCTATTTTTCTTTCTTTACTCTCTTGCTCATTTTTTTCTTTCTATCTTTTTCTTTCTTTCTTTCTTTCTTTCTTTCTTTCTTTATGTATCTGTTTTTCTTTCCTCCTTTCTTCTTTTCTTTTTTCTTTCAATCTATTTTTAGTTCTTTCTTTCTTTCTTTCTTTCTTTCCCCCTTTGTCTTTTCATTTCTTGCTTTTTTTTCTCTTTCTTCTTTCCTTTTTCTTTCTATTTCTGTCCTTCTTTATTTATTTTCTTCTTTCTATTAATAAAAAAAATAAAAATGAATCTGAATAACAGCCTGGATTGGAAATCAGACTCGATTTATTCACTCAATAGAAATAAACTTTATTATTCATAAATTAAATTTTATCAGTTGATTATATTAGTGTTTATTTTGGCGTTTTATAAACTTTGACCATATAAATTCTGTTAGGACTGAAGCTCGGAGTCTCATCAGGAAGCTGCAGCAGCATTTTACCTCCAACTAATCATTTTTTTTAAGTTTCTGTTCCAATTTTTATTCTTCCCTTTTAAATCTGTTCTAAGTAAAAAAAAAGCTTCATGTGGATTAATAAAAGTAAATAATAAATAATCGATGAATCCGGAATTCAAAAGGACAGGAATTGTTTTATAATAATTTGTCATTTTTTATTAATTTGTAATAATTTTGTCATTTTATATTAATTTCTAATTTTATATTAATTTGTAATAATTTTGCAATTTTATAATAATTTCTAATTTTATATTAATTTGTAATAATTTTGCAATTTTATATTAACTTCTAATTTTATATTAATTTGTAATAATTTGTAATTTTATATTAATTTGTAATTTTATATTAATTTGTAATTTAGTAATTTTATATTAATTTGTAATAATTTGTAATTCTATATTAATTTGTAATAATTTTTTAATTTTATATTAATTTCTAATTTTATATTAATTTGTAATAATTTTGCAATTTTATATTAATTTGTAATAATTTGTAATTTTATATTAATTTGTAATTCTATAATAATTTGTGGTAATCATTTGTAATTTTATATTAATTTGTAGTAATTTGTAATTGTATATTTATTTGTTATAATTTGTAATTTAATATTAATTTGTAATAATAATTTGTAATTTTATATTAATTTGTAGTAATTTGTAATTTTATATCTATTTGTAATAATTTGTAATTTAATATTAATTTGTAATAATTTTGTAATTTTATATTAATTTTTTTATACTTTTGCAATTTTATATTAATGAATTCTAAATTAATTCATTATTAATTTATATTAATTACCAAAAAAAAAAGCACCGTTCCTGGAGGGTGCCCCTTTAAAACAGACATATTTCTGCACCAATCGCAGCCGTACATTTAAAGCATAAAATGCTTTAGCTTTCGTCTCTTGCTTTTATTTAGTTTTGCTTTGTCCTTTATAAACAATGCAAGGTTGCCAGTGTGTGGAAAATGCCTCCACAAATTACTCCCCCCCCCCCCACCTCATTAGAGAGCGTTACCGAAGCTAAACTCTGCCATTATTTCCTTCCAGCTGAACAGAGACTTAATTAAAGTCCCTTCCTGAATGAGCAGCAGGTCCGTCTGGGGTTTGTGTGTGTGTGTGTGTGTGTGTGTGTGTGTGTGTGTGTGTGTGTGTGTGTGTGTGTGAGAAAGGATTAGCCTTGGATTATGGTGGATTAGTGAAGGTGTGGAGGGGAAACGAGCAACAAGATGATGAAAGCATTTGTGATCAGAACTGGGATCAAATAAGTTTGGAATAGTTTGGTATGTGGCTGGGGGTGGCCTGGGGGTGGGCTGGGGGTGGCCTGGGGGTGGCCTGGGG
>JAUZST010013860.1:0-35486 GCA_034779995.1 Parotocinclus haroldoi
CACACACACACACACACACACACACACACACACACACACACACACACACACACACACACACACACACACACAAGGCTGGGTAGGGGTCACTCTGTGCCACAGGACGGTCCCCCAAAGTCAGTAAACACTGCATGGCATGAGAAGCCCGTGCTGGCCAGTAGGCACCAATGGGACTCAAAGCCAAATGGCTGTTGTGTTGGTTGTGGTTTTGGTGATGGATTTGGGATTTGGTAGTCTAGACCAGTGCACCACCTGAGCAGCTCCGTGTTACAAAACAAAACTGTTTTCTATAAAGGCGGTCAAACTTTTGTTAGATTTTCTTTCAGTAGGTTTTATTAAACTAAAAAAAACATGTTCCGTTCAGTTCAGTCCAATAAAAAGTCACTACAGCATCTCATCCGTCCAGCAAAGCTCAAACTTTAACACCGGCCTGTAACACTATTAAACTAAACGAAACGAAATTGATACTTTACCTTAGGTAACCCGAACACCTGAGTAACAAAGAACGCAGTAACAATAACCTTATACAGAGTAAAGAAGCCTGCCATGGTCCAAAAACAAGCCGCTTAAATTACAACCCAACCCAGACATTTAAAAGTCCTCTCCCTGGGTCATGTGATTGTAGGTCATGTGATTTTCCTCCCACCGCTACTGTGATTTGTTTTTCCCACCGCTATTGTGATATGTTTTTCCCACCGAATGGCAGAAGTGTAATTACGTATAGTGATTAAATAACTTCAAATACCAACAGTTCAGACTAATCTGCTATCACCAATGCGTTTAAGAAATTAAAAAAATCGCCTGTGTAGTGTTCAGTGTTGCTTACGGTTTATTAAATTGCATTAGAAAACAGCCTTGAAAGTTCAAAATAAAAGTCTAAACCCTTTTAAAACGTACATTGCAATGCGTGTTGTTTGTAATCTCCTAGCAGTTTACTGTATAACTTTAAGCATTTGGGTGTTACAAGAAAATGTGCTAAGTGTTTACAATTCTTGTTTAAAAAAATAAAAAGTACGAGAATAGAAAAATTATAGTTGAAAAACTTTCACAGCATCGACTCATACAATATATTTTTAGAATAATGCAGTTTAGTAAACTGGAAAACAAAGCAAAAGTAAAAGGAAACACTATAGAGTCCGTTGGGTTGATTTAAGAAGCGGATTACTGTACTGTTTCACAGGCTTTAACCAGTTCGATATGTCGCCGCTAGAGGGCGCAGAGCCTGTATCAATTCTCTGTGTTCTCGTATGTGTGCATATAAACTATAGCTTTTATCAACACGATTAGAGATTTTGATAATAATCCTAATCACCTTCATCAATTAGTAATACTGCTAATGCAATAACAATAAAAATAAAGATCAACATTCACGGAATTCGGAGATAATGATAATATATGACTTAAACTATTAATACTACTAATAAAAATAATAATAATGAACATCAAATACAACAATAATGTCAGTAAAACAGCAATTAAAAACAGCAGATATGCATTAAATTGCAGATACCAATGCCTTTTATTCAATATAATTATTGCAATCAGGATTATAATAAAAAAAATTGTATTAAAACAGTATTATTAGATTGATTATTTTAACCATTTATTTCTTAATTAGATTTCTAGAATTAAAATGCAGCATGTTGCTACATCATACATTAATTATATCATACATTATACAGTATGCACATATTAATTAACCCTTTCAGTCCTGTAAAATGCCAAACAGAGTCAGGCTACAAAATCTGTGACCTTTATTTCATTAAAAAAAACCTGAATGTACCAAAGATTGCAATTGAAAATATTTGTGACTGGTGAAAATTGGTACTGAAATAGTTGGACCTGAAAATACTGAAAGGGTGACATTGGACAATCGAGACTGGGATGGCGCTCTTGCCAAAAACTGGTTCAGATCTCGGAGCCCACATCTCGCACTCTGTATGTCTCTGCTGCTGTGCACCTTGCATTGGGACAGCTCGACCAGGCCATTAAGGTAAGAATTGTTCCTCTATTGCTAGAAGAGGAAAGGTTTGGATCCTAACATGATCTGAGTTAAAGGAAGACATATAATATTTAGTCCTGTGTGGGAGGAAGCTGACTCAGACACACAGTGTGGTGTCCATAGGATGAATCTTGGACCATCCCAGACCATTACAGATATATAACTTTAAAATTGAAACAGGGACAGGTGGTCCCTGTCAAAACTAGTAACACCAGCCAGTGGCAGGTTCCATGATGAGCCAGGCCAGATGTAGTCTGTGGTAGCCTAGCAGGTAAGGTACTGGACTCTGGACCTGATGGTCCAGGGTTAAAATCCCACGAGACCCTTAACCCACCATTGCTTGAATTGTAAGACTGAATTAGAAGCAGTAGTTTACACAAAAAGGTGCCTAGTAAAAGTATTAGTAATAATAGTAGTAGGATAGAAGTAGTACTAAGCAGTGTTAGGAGTGGTCACATGAAGGAAGTCCCTAGTGCTTCAATTGCACTCCATTTTATGCCCAGAGTAAATGGCTGAAATAGTTTGAATTGAAAATACTGGAAGTGTGATATTGAGAAATCCTTACAGCAACTATCAGATCAGCCTAAAGACATATTGTATATGTCAGAAAATCCACGTAATCAATCCTATCTATTCTCTAACGAGGCATGGCAAACAAGGAAACAAAGAAGAATGAATAGAGAATAAATACATCTTCCAGTATAAGAATGAAAATATTATCAGTTACACCAGACATCAAACCTCATACAGTTCAAAGTTATGAATTTCTATATGCTGTTCAGAAGGAACCTGGATATTAGGATAGTATTAGGATAGAATAATAATAATAATACAGTAGTGCACCTTCAGTTTTCTGATACCTGCAGTGTATCTCTTTATATAATAACATTATTTGAGTGAGTCAGTTTGATTTTGATATTCACACACACACACACACATGCTACGTGTGGTCTAAAGAGATTAGATTAAATAAAATGAGATTATTAAAATCAGGAGACACTCTGTATGTTTATATTTATCACCGAAACATGGTGTCTCAGACAGCATAAACGTTCTTGTGATAATAACCTGTTTGTCTCTGCTGTTGTGCAATTTCTGTGTCACCTTTTAACAACTGCATTCCTTTGTATGTTTGCTCACACACACACGCACACACACACACATGGGAATGTAACAGGCAGAATTTCCTGCTTTCCTGATAGGTGTGGGTAGATATCCACAGTCCATGCTGGGTTCTTCCTCAACGCATAAAACACCTGCTCAAAAGCACCTGGCATCTCTACCAGCTCAGGACTGTTTCTACATTTCTCTGTCTGTCTGTGGTAAGTAGCAATTTCTGTGATTCTCTCAGACCAATGGCAAACTGATCTTCAAAGCAATAGTAATGCTTGTTTTCCTTTTTTTTTTTTTTTTGGTTAGTTCCTGGAGTGCAGGCTAAACCGGCATTCGGGCTAATTATGGCTAACTTGTAGTAAAAAAAAGATCACTTTGATTAAATTGACTTAACTGACAACACCAGCACTATAGCTTTTAATGCTGGATCACTTCACCAGAAGGCTTTGTTATGAATCTGGAAAGGGTAATCTCGAAAAAAGACAGATTACACAGATTTAGAGCTTCATTTAAAAGTACCTTTGATTAAACGACATGCTTAAAATTACTTGATATAAAACTCTATTGACAGATCTAAAATGTTGTTCTGTTGTGAGGGAACAAAAAATAACTAACACAATAAATAAACATAAACAACAAAAGGTAGTTACCGTGATCTTTTCACCGCCTTTCCATCTTTCCAGAAGGCTTCTGTTACTCATGCTGTACACTGAGTTGATCCGTTTGTGGGACGAGGCAGTACGGGCTGTGGATAATCGAGACTGGGATGGCGCTCTTGCCAAACTGGTTCAGATCTCGGAGCCCACATCTCGCACTCTGTATGTCTCTGCTGCTGTGCACCTTGCATTGGGACAGCTCGACCAGGCCATTAAGGTAAGAATTGTTCCTCTATTGCTAGAAGAGGAAAGGTTTGGATCCTAACATGATCTGAGTTAAAGGAAGACATATAATATTTAGTCCTGTGTGGGAGGAAGCTGACTCAGACACACAGTGTGGTGTCCATAGGATGAATCTTGGACCATCCCAGACCATTACAGATATATAACTTTAAAATTGAAACAGGGACAGGTGGTTCCTGTCCAAACTAGTAACACCAGCCAATGGCAGGTTCCATGATGAGCCAGGTCAGATGTAGTCAGTTCAGGGCCCACACAGGCACATTAATTATGTTTGAGAGATATTAGCACTAATACTAGTAGTTTAGACATAAAAAGTGCCTAGTAAAATAGTAAAAGTATTAATAATAGTAGTAGTGGGATAGAAGTAGTACTAAGTAGAGCTAGGAGTGGTTATATGAAGGATGTCCCTAGTGCTTCATTAGCAACCCATTCTATGCTTAGAGTGAATGGCTGGCAGATCTCCCCTGTTAATTTGAACTGAATTCTGGGATATATTTATAAACAGACATAGATCATGGAAGCAGGGTATTGAAGTAATTGTGGATTTGCCTTTACTTTCAGGCCCTAGATATGGTTATAGCCAAGGATGAGAGACTTGCTGTTGGCTTCTTCCAAAGGTCTGCGGTGCACATGATGGCGGGCAGGTGAGAAAGCATTTAGTTTTTAATAACAAAACAATCACTGCCACAGCCATTCTAAGCTTCTTTCCTACTGTGTTAAGCAATCAATCAATAACCAAAACCTTCCGTACGATTTGTGACTTAACCATGCTGAATCAGGACCAGACCAGTGATCATAATAAGAAATAAAGCAGTTTACACCAACATGCCAGTCTAAGCCGCTTGTTATTAGTATATCTTCTCATATCTTCAGTTATGTCTCCTTATCTGTATCTGTCTCTCTTTCAGACTGGACGAAGCTCTTGGTGACTGTATACATGCCCAGAAACATATGAGATCCAATTCTGTAATTGATTACAAACAGCTGGGGCTACGCTACAGACTCTACAGCTGGCAGGTCAGAGCTCCTAAAACTTTCCAAATACAATAACGAGTCGGAACACACACATACAGCTAGACTAATGACACCAGGAAACTCTGGCATTACAGGCAACCGACCAGCTTTTTTGACTCAAATTTCACCTCACCAGAGACGGAATACAAACCAGTGTACTTCAGCAGTGCTGAGTCATCCTGGTTCATATCCCACCTTTGAAACAGGAGATATGCCATTGGTCAATATGACATTGGTCAAGAAGCTGGTGATGCTGGGTTTTTCTGGTGGTGTCTTTTCTGCCACATTGTATGTCCTGCTGTGTTTGTGTTTCCGTCTCCATGGGGTGAGCCTCGGTCTGTGTGTGTATGTTTTGTGACACACACAGACCAATGTCGCCACATAACAATGTTTTTTTGCATGTGTCTCTCTATTAATAGGAAAATATTTTTGACAAATCCTCAATATATGTATTTCCAGGAATAAACACAACACATTGCATTTTAATATATACCTGACAAAAATTGTCACTAATAATTCCAATCTACTGGCAATCAATTCCGGCAAGAATTCTGACAATTTCCTGTGATCTGGAATTCTTGCCACTGTTGGTAAACCCGTATGATTGTATGCTTTCATACACCTGAAAATTTGACTACTTCCTTCACACTATGGCCTTTGGCAAGCTTCAGTGGAAGCCTTCTTTTTTCCCAATAATTAACATCTGCTTTTGCACACATCAGGACATTCACTGCACTGTACCCTTTCTTCTCAATGTATGAGTCCTGTCGCACAACCCACAAGTGCGTGTAGCCCGAACAACCTTGGGCATTGCCATCTGCAGGAGCCTGAGGTTACTACTTACACATGCATTTTTTGTCTTTGGAGTATGTTGTATATGTTACATCAAAAAGAATACAAGGCACGTATATTTCCGAGTCTCAAATAATACAGGGTACTTATACGCAGAATTGAACAACTTGGGAAAGTAATTAAAAACAGCTTCTGTAGGCTACAATGGAAAGTACTTTGTGTGGCCTTTCCTTGTACTTGGGCAATAGCAGCATCTGGAAGCTTCTTTAGGATGCCTGGTTTACCCTTCTGTAGTGTAAAGTACCTTGATCAGGAATTGTCTTTTTGGACACCTTTTTGGAGGGTAGCAGCCAAGGAACCGCTTTTTGGAAAGGGAACAGACTGAAATTCTTCATCTTTCATAGTTTTCATCTCATCATTTCTTTCTCGTCTTCACTCTGAACCTGCAGGGAAATGGCTCGCATTCTCTCATTCTAAACATGTCATCACCGGTATTGTGTGCATGATGCAGAACAGTTTCACCTGCACAGGGGTCTGTCAGCAAATGTCTCCTGTTTAAAAGAGCAATGCCGTATCAGATAGAATCCAAGGTGGAGATCAGACATCTGTGTCATTCTGCAGTCAGCACCAGATGGACCTCACTGAGATGCAGACTGTTTGTGTGTTATTACCAAAAAGAAAAAGTTGCCCAACAATGTTAGCTCACTGGAATCAGGATTTGAACATGCAGCTTTTTAACTAGCCACCCCACTTAAAGCATAATACTTCCTTTACTTAGAGAATATTTTCATTTTTGGACCCTTTGGTCGAATTACATGTTCCGTATAACTTAAATGTGATATTATAATAAAATATGATACCTTAAAATTCCCCATTTATACGTTTCCAAATTGTCCACTAGAGTGTCACAAACTTAATGGTTAACAGACTTTGTCAACGTTTAAAATGTTTGGAAATTGGAAACATATGGATCACATGTAGAACTGGTGCTTTTAACCTGGTGGAACAGTGCATGCTTGGCTGCAATTGAGGGTATGCCAGAGAGTCAAAGTACAATTCAAAACAACTGTGAAGAATTAGGCTTGGTCAAAGTCAGATTTATTTCAATTGTGCTTTTTTTTTACTGTGGAGCATTATCACAGAGCAGTTTAATAACTTTCCTTATCTTTTATTATATGATTATATAAGCCCAAAGCCCAAATTGAGCAGGTCTAGGTCGACAATGGCAAGGAAGAATCCCCAAGACTCAAAAAGGGAACCAACCTCCTTGAGTGTTGAAAATGTAGGAATTAAGCTACAGTGTAAGTTTTATAATGAATACATTTAAATAAATAATTAAAATAAATATTACAATGACACATTTAAAAGTAGCTATTAAAATAATATGTAATACTAAGTACACTAATATAATAATATAATATTATGGGATATATAATATTATATTATGGGATTAATATAATATTATGCAGTGTGAAGAAATGTGTAAAAGTGAAGAAAAGTGTGTAGAGTTTTCAATTCTGAACCAACCTGGTTCGTACCCCACCTATGGCAAGGTGAGGTTTGTCCCTCGAGCCATTATCATACGTGATATCCTTGAATATGAGTTAAATCTTGGGTCTTCGTTATTTGTTTGACTGTGTTCTAAATCTAAAAATTTAGATTTTTTTGAGAGCCTGTGCCAAAAACATGTGCCTGATCAGGGGATCCAAACATGACAGATTTGTTCTTGGTCTATTAAAATGTATGGAGCCTGTGCTGAGTTCTTTCCATGGCATGGCTGCACTGATGTGTTACTGTGATTTATTGTGTATTGTGAATAGATCTAGTAGTGTTGTGATATAAAGCGACTTTATTGCCATTGTCATACTTCCATAAGAACAGAACTGTGCTACATCCTGGTTCCTGGTTTGTGGATTTTCCCCACACTCCTATTTTGAGAGAATGAAGTCATCAATAAACACACCCTGTAGTACAGAGATATGACAATGTACACCTTGTATTATAACAGAGACAATGGTAGTGAGTAACAGTACAGCATGTGTGTGTGTGTGTGTGTGTGTGTGGACGGACAGGTTCTGTATAACGCAGCAGCTATACACTGTAGAACAGGACAGTGGGATAAAGCTGCAAATATCCTGCTGGCTGCTTCACAGGAGAGAGGAGGACGAGGAAGCCAAGTGGATTCAGCCATGGAGAATGTAACAGTAAGAGCTCCCACATTACATACACTGTACTATTGGTCAGAAGTTTCTTCTCAATTTCCTCAGTTTAATTGACATTTAAGCAGATTAAACAGAGGTTCTTTAAACAGTTCTCACCAGTTATACCCTCACCAGTCACATAACTTGATAGGACCAGGGTGGACCTCCTTTTGCCCTCTGGCTTCCATTCTTTTTGGCATAGATTCAACAAAAGGAAACGCTGGAAACGTTGCTCAGAGCTTTTGTTCCATTTTAACATGATAGCATCACATACACCGCTCATGTGAGTTGAGCTTATTGAGAAGATGCTGTCCTGCTGGATGTTTAAGTGCACTGTGGTGAGGCACATGGTCAGCAGCAATACTCAGGATGGCTGTGGTATTTAAACAATGCTCAGTTGGTATTATTGGACCAGAATTGTGGCAAGAAAATACCCCACAATATTACACCACTATCAGAATCCTGAACCATTGATACAAGAAAGGATGGTCCCATTTTCCCCCATCTGTTGTTTACTCCAAATTCTGATCCTACCATCTGAATGTCAGAGAAGAGAGATTTATCAAACCCGGCAACATTTTTCCAATCTTTTATTGTCCAATTTTTGTGAGCTCATGCAAAGTATATCCATGATTACCTGTTCTTTCCTGACAGAAGTGTGGTCTTCATGGTTTGACTCTATGTACTACATGGATTGACATTGTGTGCATTCAAAGATGCTCTTCAGCATGTTTCGGTTCTGATGAGTGATTATTTGAGTTACTGTTATCTTTCGCTCAGCTCAACCAGCCTGACCATTCTCTTCTGATCCCTGGTATCAGGCATCTTAGCCCAGAAACACTTTCTCTTTTATGAGCCATTTTCTATAAAACCTAGAGATGTTCATGCATCACAATCCTAGCAGATCGGCAGTTTCTGAAATACTCAGACCAACAACCACAACCACAAGCCACATTCACTTTTCTTCCCCATTCTGATGCTTGGATTGAACTTCAGCAGCTCGTCTTGACCATGTCTACATACCTAAACACATTGAGTTGCTGGCTGTCGATTGGCTGATTAGATTTTTGCGAGCAGTCGATCAGGTGTACCTAATAAAATGGCCATGAGGGTGTGTTGATGTTTTACTTTCGGCTGCTCCTATTTATTAGAATCGCCACAATGGCTCAACCTGATTCACATTTTAGATTGGCACAGGTTTTCTGCTGACAGTAGGAGAGCCCATTTTACCTCTAGCAGATCTTTGGCATAAACATGTCATCTGGCCTTTACGTTGTAAGCGCCACCTGGGATTTCAACCCAGGCCCTCAGACACTGCCATTTCCAGCAGCCCTGGGCTGCCCCCATGTTATATAGCCATGTTCTGTATTCAACAACTGCCCTTTGTGAACAGCTGCATTATGTGAACATCGTATCGTTCGTGTTCTTTGTTCAGTACTGGAGAACATGTAAAAAAAAAAATTTATGACAAAAAACAGGATTATTATTTCTTGCTTTTAAAGGATTATTCACCTGCACTGTTGTATGTGTGTGTTTTAGAAAAAAGTGTTCATTTCACCTCTTATGGTCCCAGAAGGAGTTGTGTTCCGCCCCAGGAAGCAATATGTGGAGGAACTTCAACCCAGAGACTTCCTGGGCAAGGCAGAGGTAAATTTTCTCTCGGTCACATGATCTGAAATTATATATATATACAGTATAAAAATACCCAAGTTGTAATTATTCATATTCTTTGCTCAGGTCATAATTTCTGACATCCCAAATGATGACTTTGGAGGCTTTGAACCACTAAGACTGCAGGTATGACTTCTTATAGATGTGTATTTAGGCGTGGCTGGGCGACAACAAACCAGCTGATTCAGCCTCACGTAACTGCATTTATCCAAAGCACCATTTCTCAAATTTTAATACCAATGCTTTTTATTCCAGAACATTATTTTTTTTTCTTGTGATAATATATCAGCCATAACAAACTAAATCTGATTACATACAAAAAAAGTTTAGTATCAGAATCGAGCCATGTTTCCCATTTTCAAATTTTTGAATGACTGAACTCTTGTCTTTGCAGAAGCCGGGGTATTATGAGCCAAAGGTGGAAGACGGCCAGTAAGTACATTCAGCAAATTGCATATCTGTTTCAGGGAGGAGATGGTTTGGACTGCAGAGAAATGCTGGAAACAATACAGCTGACAACAGTCTACAAGAAGGTCTTAGAGGAGGACCCGGTTAATAAATATATTCGTGTGAGACCTTTAGAGTGCACATGCAGGAGTGAGTGTGAGTTCTTGTGTACTGATGAACCTGGATGAATTTTCGTTTCATGTCTTTGATGTAAAGAAAGTGTGTTCACTGCTGACATGCTTTCAGGGTGTTGGCCGTGACTAGAGGTCTTTAAGTGTCCAAGGGCACATCCTTAGTCCAGGTTAAGTTCCAGTTCAGATTCTCTGGGGTCACAGCTGGGTCTGAAGCATGCCTGATCAGGGAATCCCTCACGCAAGGCATAATGTTCGGAGTTATTCATATTCATGCAGCAATTAGTGGGGTTTCCTCACAGCTCCAGCATCCCTGGTTCGATCCCCTATGGGTACTTCAGTTACATACCACATTTCAAAGACGTGTGCTAGGTTAATTAGTGTTTCTAAACAGGCCTAAACTTAGTGTGTACGAGTGTGAGTGTCCTAGGAGAGATTGGCGCCCTATCCACGGTTGTTAATGCCTTGGCACTGGCTTTCCTGCAACCCTGATCAGGGTTAAGTGGATATGAAAATGAATGAATGAAATGTATGAATGGTTAATTTTACGTCAGTAATAATTTAACACCAATTAACAATTTTTCTCACAAAGAAAATATACTGCTCACGAAAATCACAAACAATGTCCCTTAATTTATGTGAGCAGTAAAGTTCAGAAATGTGGTACTCCATTACAGAGACTCCCGCTACATGTGTGTGAAGGCAGCATACACTGGTAGGACTGCGGACGAGCTGACCGTCCCTGCCGGTGCCTTAGTGTTTGTGTTCAGCGATGATGACTTGGACGGACTCACCACTGTCATATATGATGGAAAGGTGTGACTGAAGTCAGTCTGGTTCCCTCCTGTATGCCTTTCTCATTCATGCAAAGGCTTATTTCTGTTTTTCCTGTTTTTCATGTCGATACTGCAGAGAGGTCTGCTTCCAAACTCCATGCTTGAACCAGTGACAAAAAAGAATAAAGGCAAGAAAAAGAAAGAGGTAAATGCACGCTACATAACTCATCTGCATTATAAAAGATTTCATAATAAAAGCTCTTTAGAAAATGTAGTCACATTCACCAAAAACAATATTTCATTGTTTAGCTGACATAAATGGTGAATACGTGAGAGTGGACAAAGGTGTTAATCACATTTGGTATGACAATTAGTCTGCGTGTCACTGTGGATGGTTAAACAGGTCTGTAGACAATGGTCAATTGGAAGACATAACTGGCTAAAAGCCAGGACTCACTGCTTCACTTCATGCTTAATTTCTGGGAACCCATTCCAAAAGGGCATCAATCATCAGGTGGTTAATTATAGAGTGTAAGAGTGTATAGAGCAAAATATTTGAAACAAAGTAGCCCTGAAAAGTCCTTTGTCCACGTTCAGTCCTGTAGGTTGATTTATTGTGATTAATTCAGCCATAGTTCAGATTCAGTTGGCTTTTAAGTACAAATGATCTCAATACAAAAACAGAAAGTTTTTTTTTTAACAAATGCTCTGTTCAGTTACGCATGCTGACCTGCTCAACATCCCCAGAGACCTGTCCCTTTGTCAAGATCTTGTCACCTCCCAGATAAACTCCTCTTTGACTCCCTTTAAGAATACAAGAAAGTTTTACAAGAAAAACTTTTGACAGAACCGGTCAAGAAGATATCTCTTCTACAACACCTAGAGTATTCGACCCTCCCTTTCCAGGAAATCCATCCAGGTGATTTTGTAGTCTGTGTTGTGTCAGAATTAAACGGCAATGCACTTCTCGCTGGTCTTTTCATGTGAGAGTGAGACCTATGCAACTGATTCAGAATGCAGCAGCATGTCTGGTTTTCAATTTACCCAAGAATCTCCCAAGCATCAGAGTAGTTTGTATGTTGAAACTCATTGAATGAGCAGCAAAATCACTTGACCTCAATTCCATCCGATTTTTTCGACAAGTGGGAACCCTGAAACCCTGAAACAGACAAAAACTGCAAAAATGCAAAAACTGGCTGAACTGGGTATCCACAGAGGTAAAGGAAGAATGGCTTACACTGGGAGGAACTGAAGACACTAGTTGAATCCTCACCTGATAGGATTGACACTGTTACTCAGATAAGAGGATTAATAATATATAAGATATATATAATAAGATATTAATAAAGAAATGACTGTACATATGTTTCTAATGTTATGTCCATGTACCTTATCTTGTGATCTTATGGAGGAAGGAAGATTTGATATTGGATTAAAACCTGGTATTGGATTACAGTTTAACTTGATATTTTCTTGAATTCTGAACTTTAAACAAAAACTGTGCTTCATCCATTGCCAGCTGGTAAGTGGTAAAAGAGCAGAATGAGCATGTACCATGTTTCCTGCAAGACAAAGGTTTTGTCACTGAGCCGATAATGAAAGCGATAAAGTGACTTTTGTAAATGGTGACGTGAAGAACCTGACATTTAGAACAGGACTATTTTCTACCGGATAGCTATGACTCACACGGTTCTGCTTGTGTCCTTTATAGCGCCTTCCCAGTGGGATTCCCCTCCCGCCCAGCATGAAGCCACCTACCCGGCCGCAGGTCGCTAGTTCAAATCCTACAACAGGTAAAATTCTAAAGAGTTCTCCACTTATTTCAATCGCTTATTTGCCTTGATAGTTGAGTCCAAATACACAGCTCAAAAATTTTCATAATGGGATATTTCATTTTAAAATATCCCCTCAGTTTTGTGAGCAGTGTATTTGCCATAAATGGCCATTCAGTCAATTAACCTATTCTGTCCTTATTTTTTTATTTGATTATATATTACACACACAAGGTTATATCTATACACAAGTATAATCTCAAGACTAATCATATATACATTCAAGGCAATGCCAATTTAGCGTAATCAATTAAATTCTTGCTTTGAGGCGGGGGTCCTACCCACAAAGCAAAAAAAACCCCAAAAACAACAACACCCCCCCACACACACACACCAGAAAATGCAGGATATGTATGTCATGTTAAAAACTAAAAATATTTTTTTAAATCTTCAACAGGCTTCAGCATTTGCCTCTCACTCACCACTTAATATCTCCAGTTTTTCAGCCTCACTCTAGCCTGTACATCATAGGGAAGCAAATACAATCATTACAAGCATTAGGTGTCTCGATTAGCTTATCATCTGGGTTAGACCACAACACACTCCAATTTGGTTATTGTAATATAGGGGCACCCTTGGCCCACCCTCTACCCAGTGGAGCCTTGGGACCTCAGGGAACTTCTCCCTGGCAAACCTGGAAGGTCAAACTGTGAAGCTTGTCATCTGCGGCAGTGGTCAAACTAATTTGTCAGTAAAGTTTCAGTGTTCCTTGGGGTGGGGGTTGGGCCAGTGGTGCCCAAACATAATAGACATTTTAGATCAGTGGACTAATCTTAACCGAGAGGTGCAGTAGATTTGTTACTCCTGCCATATCGCTACCATGGAATTGTGGTAGTTACTTCTACTATTTGATACTATCTACCAGCCTCATTTCACGAAGGTTGACTAAAGAAATTGTGTAACAACAAATGGACTACAATCAGTAATTTTGTACCTACAATGTGCCTAATGGCCAGGCAGAGTAATTACAGGGTACGTTTACCTAATAACCTGGTCATACCATAATATCGCAAACATATTAAAACTTGCTTGTTATCTGCCTTTCTATGTAGATTTGACCCCTTCATACACCGGCAGCACCCAAACTAGTCCTGTTCCACAACACAGCAGTGTGACTCAGAACTCTGCTCCCCAGGTAACACCGAGGATTTATGCACTTCCCTGAATGAAAGCTATTCATGACATTTAGCTAACAGAACACAGCGGAATAGAAATGCCAAATACAGAGCAGATCAGCCAAGACATGCTCTGCCTCTGACATTTATTTATTTTGCATGGGACTGGAGCTAAAAGGCTAATGAAGCAGCACCCCTGTAATATTGGGGCAACACTGGGGCAGATCCTCTGATCTGTGGCTCACGGCAGGAGCAGACCAAGCTCCCAGCTCGACAAGCACTGAGACATACATGCTGTATATATGCTACTATATACCACACTGCTTACCAGTGGGATAATTCATTATGGGATATTCCATTTGAAATATCCCCTAATTTTTGTGAGCAGTGTATATTCAGTACAGGGCGACTGACCACTTTGGTATTTGGTATTTAAAAGAATTCTTTCATGATGTCCGGACACTTTTGATGTAACTTTTGATGTTATTCAGTATTTGTTTTGATTGCTGACCATATTACATTGTATAAACAAAATATAAGACTTAACGACACCCCGACAGCGTTTTATCCTAAAATTGTCCTTTTGTCCTTTCTTGTTCAAAGAGTAAAGGAGGAGATTTGGTCATCATTAAGGTGCACTACACATACACCATCTCTATGAGCGTCCCACTAGAGACTCCGTACAGGGAGCTGAAGGAGAGAATTGCTCAGAAATTAGGACAACCAGCTGAACTCATTCGTCTGAGGTGACTATGCCGACCTGCTTTATCTTTGTTTGGAATCTGTTTTTAAGGCCACGGGATAAATATTTCTGCTTTGTTCTGTCTCTCTTAGACATAAGCAGCATGGCTCCTCAGTCCTGACGCCCATGGAAGAGAAGCAGAGTCTGAAAGGCCTGGCTGAAGTGGCAGAGTCAGGCCGTGCCACTCTGTGGTGTCAGGTACTCAATTCATCAGTATGAATGGTACAGATAATTGGCCTGTGAACTCACTACCTGGCAGAAAGAAAGCTGATTAACATAAAAGGACAGTAAATATATGTTTTTTTTTTATTTTAATCTACCACAGATGCAGCCTAGAAAAGATTAAACTGGATTCAAATTTCAAATTTTTCTGTCCTGAGAGAAGCAACGATATTTTTTTCAAATTGAACTGCGGATTTAAACAATTCTGGGAACAAGACCAGGAAAGGACGAATGTAAAACAACAAATCCCGAATGAAAGCTGAAACTCTGTGGAATGTCCTCAAAAATGAACCTTGGTAATCTCACCTGTACAGGCTGAGGATCCTCTGGCCAGCAGGACTATTCTCTACCAGATGGTGGCATTGTATGACTACACAGCACAGGGTCCTGAGGATTTGGAGTTCAGTGAAGGGGACACCATCGACATCCTCAGTGAAGGTCCACATCTTCTGTCTTTTTCTGAATACTCACATTATCTAATGTCCAATCACTGACTCACTTCACCTGTCATTCTGAGGAGCACAGACTCACAGCACCCTCTATCCATCTGTCTTACAGTGAATGAGGAATGGCTGGAGGGACACGCCGCTGGAAATATTGGGATTTTCCCCAGATGTTTCGCCTACAGGGATACTTCAGAGAATGTCACAGACAGTGATGAAACACCACTACCAAATGTAAAGTAGTGACTGTGACTGTAAATAGGTTAAAGAGTTTGCTATCCAGATTGTATTATTCAAGATAGTATGTTAAAAAGTATATTATCTTATTATTACAGATCTTAGCATCTGTTTCACATATCATTTAATATTATGATAGTACTGTTCAGTTGTTAAATTTGCTAGGCCGTCATCACAGTGTTGAGCCTCAGCATGTGACTTGTGCCACTTGACGATATAATATAATACACAATTTTACACGTACAATCCAGTGAAATCGACTCATCGTACTGTATTACATTCTAAACTTGCTGTTGAATATTTGCAGTTGAATTCACTCCTTGTGGATGATAAAAATTGAATTTCAGTTAGTTTGAACATTATGAAAGTATTACTTAAACTGCAATTTCCTTCGGGATCAAAAAAGTGTTATCTTATCCATTAAGTTATATTAAGTTTCTGGTTAAACTAAGTTACTGTTTTATAAATACGTTACAGTTTCATTAGGCCAGAACGATGTAAGACTTTTCAGCACCAGTGATAATGCTGTCACTTTCCTTGAGAAGCACTTTATATTGTTATTGCCTTGCTCTCTATTCTTATTCTTTTACACATTTCTGCAGCTAACACATGCTGAACCACTTAACGACCAAATGTGCTTCAAACACAGGTTGCGTAGACAATCATGCCGTGTGCAAAGGATACTGCTCTGCTCACAAACCTTAGGCTGCTAATGAAATTTCCCCTAATTTTTGTGAGCAGTGTATTTTTAGAGTTCATTTGATATATCGTTTTGAATAGATTTCGATTTAGAAACGTCAACTCTCTCGTAGAAATGCATTGATATGGAATGTTCAGATGCAAATGGCTACTGATCAAATGTTCAAATTTCAACTGAAGTTGAAACGCAGCTGTGTTCACCCCTCCTCCATTTACTGGTACACTAACCCACATGTGGCCAAAAGTATTGGGACACAAATCCATATGTGACCATAAGTATTGGGACACAAGTCCATATGTGACCATAAATATTGGGACACAAGTCCATATGGCAATAAGCACTTGGACATAAACCCACATTTTAAGAGTTCCTTCAGGAAATATAGATCTAGATTTGGTATTTATGTTACAATTACAGCGTTTAGCAGAGGCCTTTATCCAAAGCGACTTACAACTAATACAGTCTTACAATTTAAGCAATTGTGGTTTAAGGGCCTTGCTCAAGGACCCAACTGTGGGATTTGAACCCTGCACATTCTGTTTTAGAATCCAGTACTTTAACCACTAGGCCACCACAGTCCCACACATGTTAAAGTTGATTATTAGGAATTTTTAAATAGCAAGTCTCGATCGCAAAAAAATCTAAATAACACAAGCCTGTCTGAGCAGTATTTTATAGTAACCAGCCAGGAGGTAGTAATGGTCAGACCAAGGTATTGGTCATTGGAAGTGCCCACAAAGATGGTGGATGCAGCAAGGGTGCACACCCTTCCATTCGTGCTTATTTTTGTCATAGAAGTCCTCTGGAATATGAACAGGAGGATGTCTGGAGGGATTTAAAAGGTATATATTTGTACGATTTAATCAATATGGTTTAATTTGTCATTTTTTCATTAGATATCTATTAATAAAGAGATTTATATGTGGTCCTGTTGTAGCAAGTCCATTCAGGTTTTATGAAGTGTTTGTAATCGTTTGCGAATTAAAATTCACATTCCACTGAAATAACTGTGATGTTATTAGCCTGGCTGTTTATAATATTATACATTATGCTATAATATTTGACATTATGCCTACTTTGTGTCTGAAGTGGAAAAAAAGCTGCAGTAATGGTACCTGCATTTAGTTTTACAGATGCACATTTTCTTAGTAGCATTTTTAGACAGCACAACTCCCAGGGTGCCATTATTTTCTTTGTACTGAACTCTCAGTGCATGAACTGCTAAATTATAAAGAGGTGCCTCAGATAGCCAGTACTTATATAAATATAAGGACTATAATATGCAGTACTTATCTTAATCTCCTGAAAACATAATTAGCTTACCTAACTCAGTCCCAATCATCTACCAACTTCCCCTCCCCTGTGTACATTGTGTTAAAGCACAAGACTTAACTTACTGCATAACGTCCTGCATCACTGCATTCCAAAAATAGCCGTTCCATGTACAAGGTTGATATTCAGTTTATATAAAAGTTTATGGGTTATAAAAATGGGCCACCTTCTACTTGAAGGCACGCTCTGTTCCTCGACTGGACCCAAAATGAAGACTCTGAAACCCAGTTTTCTGGTTTCTGAAACCCAACACTGACTACCCACCTCTTCTTCTTATTGTTAAATGGTACTTGCTTCTGGTTACTTTACTTACAACTAACATGATTTTTTTACTTACAACTATGCATGTGTGCTGCACTGAAAGTTCCCAAGACCACAGTGGCCTCCATAATTCTTAAATGGAAGATGTTTTAAATAACCAGCACTGTTAGAGCTGGCCACCCCACCAAAAGAAGTAATCATGGGGAAAGGGCCTTGGGATGAGAGGTAACCAAGAACCCAGTGGTCACTCTGGCTGATGCAGATGAGCGAACTTCCAGAAGGCCAACCATCACTGCAGCACTCCACTAATCTGGGCTTTGTGGCAGAGCGGCAGAAGTCTCTCCTCCGTCTCTCCTCAGTGAAAGACACGCAAAAGCCCACCGGGACCACTTAAAACCCCCACGTGGGCCTTCATGTGTCTCTGGTTGAGTCTGGTTTTATCTGTGTGTCAGACAATCGCCATCAGCAGCGGCCCTGTGTACATGTAGTGTTGGGATCCAGCATCACCTGCCTCAAGTAAGACTGTTGTTCTGCCTCACCAGGGAATTCCACTTTTCTAAGATTCAGTTCCTCTGGGCCTGTGGTAGCACAAGGAGAACACAGGCACCCCTGCATAACACAGTACTCCAGCACATACCTTGCTTGGCTATGTAGAATTGCTTCGATCAATATTTCAGTTCTACATTTTTCATATTTAAGTTAGGAGTTAATTTCCGAAAGTGCTCTTAGCTGGTCTGTAATGGCATTTAAGACGTCCTGAAGTGAAATATGAGTAGTTCCTTTAAGCTGTCTGGATCTGGTGTGTATTAAAACAACGTTTATTAAAAGTTGTATTAAAACAAAAAAAAAGAGTTCAATAGAAGACGATTATTGAATATATGAGGGTGCAAGTGTGCAGCAGGTTAAAGTTATAGAACTTATGCAGTCAGTTCATGTTTACATCATTTTTGTGAGATTAGATCTTAAAGCAAGTGTGATCCAAGTTAAGCATCTGGTTTTCTAAATCCTTGTGATAGATATTCTAACAAATAGAATACAATAACTTAGTACTATTTTATTCAGGGTCTAATCAGGCATTTTATTCGGGGTTGCAGAACTCCATCAAGACATGCAGAATAATTTATTTTTCAACAACAGGATCTGGTTCTGGTTTCCTTATTTTTGGCTGTATTTCGAACCATTTAAGGACCCATAGAGACTTATTTGGACTAATAATACAGAACTTCAGATAAACACAGTGGAGATTTGCAAAGGGATATTGTGAAACGGAATCACTGAATCATCTGTACTGAATCCAGGAGTGTGAATCATGAATCGTGAATCGAGCTTCAGCTAAAAAGAGTCACATAGCTCGATTCATATAATTTTAAGCAAGAATTCAACAAGTTCTGAGGGGGTGAGCAACCAAGGCAACAATTGCCTTTGGAAATGTCTCTCAAACCAGTGCTTGACTATGGTAGGAAGAGCTTCCAAGCTGTAGGCATTGTTGTCTTACTTTACAGAGCAGCATGGTTCCCTGGTTCAGCCATTGAGCACTGGTTCTAATTGTTGACCAAACCTGGTCCCACAATGGCTTGCCTCCACATTACAGTTGTGTGACTCCCTGTGACTGACTACCTTTTTCATGATATATTCACGGAAGGCATCAAACCCAACATCAGGGCAAAGAGGTTATAGATGAGTAATTCATGAAAAGCACTATACGTTTCTTTCCCAAATTAACTACCAGGCTGGTTGCACCTTACATATCGGTATTAACATTTAAAAGCATAAGGTCTTGGCGGAGAGTCTCCCATGTGACATTTTATGTTTTCTTTTTTATGCAGCATAAAGTCCCTCTCATTTTTCACAGTACTGTAATCACTGGGCTGGCAGTGCCCGCTGTGATACACTTTCCTCCCCTACTTCCATTAAGCACTCCACCGTTAATCAAAAAGCAGCATCTTCCTCGCTCCAGCTCTATAATTCTGTTTATTCCTTGTTTCCTTCAGTTAAATTTTCAGTACTGCATATGACAGCGCAATAAGGAAGAACTAGTTTTAATGCAGTAAACTGTGTTAATGTGTTGCATGAGAAGTGTGAATTAGCTGGTATTGCACATAATGATGTGATAGCACCAGATAGTGTTAAAGTAAAATTTATAATAACTCTACAAATAAATAATAATTCTAGGCAAATTGCATCCCGTGGGGTAACATTTTTTTAATGTAGTGACCTTTAACCTAACGTACACGGGTATAACTAGGGAAATCTGGCTGCTACATTTACGTTTACAGCACTAACACTCTCAGATCACTTTATTAGGTACACCTCCTGCTTTCGACATTCATAGTCTGTTTTATCATTAATACGTCAAATAAACGAGCACTTACAGAGAGTTACAGATGGCACATCATCTGTTTATCTACATGCTGCAGTGTAGTTGCATGTCCAGCACTCTTACAAAGGTACACTGCTCAAAAGTAGCCTCTGAGAACTTTTTTTATAGACAGCAGGAGAAGTGATTTTGTGCTCTCATGTGGCAATTCCCAGTGTCTAACCAGACCACACCTGTAATCTGCCTGAGACAGACCTGCATGCCGAGTTTTGCTGAAATCCAACTTTTCTATCGGAGTGCATTTATTTTATCTTATGTTTAAAATAACATTTTAAAAATACATCAAATAAATGTTTTTTTTTTTAAAGTTGAGTCCGGTAACTTTTGTTAGTCCATTTGAGATCTTTTTTTCTTTTACATAGTCGCAAACACCCGCCCCCTCCAAAGTCGCTCTGATATTGCGTCTTCTGTTCTGTCTGTAGCCAGTAAGAAAACCCTGAGCGTCCACTGTATCAAATGGTAAGAAATAGGAAATCTGTACCTGACTTTGAAGCAGGGAGAGTGGAAATTAGTTTTGCCTCGAGAGGTAACGATAAGACTCAGCACAGCTCTGAGTTCATCCATGTCTAAGATGGAACTAAAGCTCATGTTTAATGATAGACCTGTGATTACTGCACTTTAAATGCTAGATGAATCAATTAATCAAGTAACATGTCCGTGTCCTTGGGCAGAACCAGAACGTGATAAAAAAAAAGTTGGATGTGAAGTTTTAACTTTTATGGTTTGTTCTGGTTTGGTTTGGAGGACCTGGACACAAATTTCATTCCTTTTGAGTTTTGTCCCTTTATGTTACACCCTATGTGCTCAAAATGGTCTAGAATTACATCACTCTATAACTATACATCTGTTCAGCCTTCTGTCAAAGTTTGACATGTTTTGTTGACTTGAATACCATTTTTGAACATGTAATAATTCCAAATATTTTAACTTAAAAGGAACTTAAAAGATCTTTTAAAAGAAACAACACTGAAATACAATTCTTCATTTTCATACTCAATCCAGTTCAGGGTTGAATGGAGCCACCGGCAACACAGTGACCATCCCCTAGACTTCCTATTCCAGGAATTTCCACTGACGTAATATTACTGTAGCTAATAACCTTGCGTAACTAATTTAATACACCTGCAACTAATCCTAACCTTAATCTAAGTAACTTAATCCGAAAATGCCCATATAAGGACAATTGGGGCACTCCCTTCAACATAACCATCAGGATCGTTTAGATTCATTTATTTTCAACTAATTTCCCTTCAGTCTGTCTGGTGCTGTGAACAGTAACTGCAAACTAATGATGAGCGCAACTCATTGGTCCTAATGGCATCACGTCAGAAGCCCCTAAATTGATGAACCACAAGCCCAGAGAATCAGGAAGACATTAGCAATGAATTGAAAGAGCTGCTCCAGTTACAGCAAAAAATAAATACAGGTCTATAAATAGAACCAGGGACAGCGAGTGTGTGTCTGTAGACGGCTGTTTTACGCCTGGTCTGCTAATGCCATTTTATGAGCTTAAGGGGACACACCAAGCATGTGGGCTGTTACACAACCTCACAACCTGTCAAAACATCTTGTAGCTCCAGGTCCAGCCTGAATATCTCTTCAAAGTAACTGACAGACTACAGACTAACTGATGCTGAAAGCTGACATCATTTTTCCGGGAAACTTCTCCTGTGCTATTGATTTAACTCAAATAGTAATATATGGAACATCTGACTAAATCGTTGCAAAGTAAAGAATTAAAACAGTTTTTAGTTAGAAGTGCAATCTTCCTTTGTAAAAGACATTTTAACCCCATTTATTTTGGTTATGTTTGTGGGGAACTCATTCTTTATAGGCACTGACACATTCTCACCCTGGCTTTTGGACTTTTTTCTGATAATAGTCTGAATCGTCCGTGTCATATTTGGTCTGGAGCACACAGCAGCCTTCTCTTCCATAACATGATTCATCTGATCACAACTCACTGGGTAATGGTTCATCCCACATGCATCCCTAGCCCAGAAAGGACGATGCCACTGCTGGACATGGTTATCATAAGGCTTCTTTTTTCACAGTAATGTTTTAAATGGCATTTGTGAACGTAACTCTGTATTGCTACGCTTGACAATTATTTGGCAAAGTAATCTCTTGCATGTGTGGGTAAATCAGCAAAGACGGTTTTTGATGCAGTGCCATCTGACGGATCGGAGTCCAGTACCTTACCCATTAGGCTACCATAGTCCATAGTTTCAATGGAAAACTCATGCTGGTATGATCTGTCATGAGCACAGAACTATAGTGGACCAAATGAATCAGCTTTTTGTCAGCGTGATACCAAAATGCTGTCAATATGAGAAAACAAAATAAGGTCAAGAATAACAGCACTTCAGATTTAATGTAAATTACCAAAGTTGCACAAGCGTTCTCATTAATTCTACCTGCTGTGCTGTCCACCTAATAGGAATTTCAGATTCGTTACCATAAAACAGCATATGTAAAGAACAGGAACAGCTCAAGAATGAGCATTTATTTGACTAAAAGTCTTTTGCTGTCCTATGAGAGATTCCAGCCTTGAATGCTTTTATGTAAATCTATTTTTTGCAACATGTCCAAAGCTTTTAAATTTTTACTCAGAATTGTATAATGCAATGCTAAATAAAAGCATTGGAACAATATGAAACATGCGAATAAATATGGAACAACACATTTACTTATGTTTACTTTGATTTCATTGCAGACAGGGATTGGTCATATTGTGTCTGGTCCACTTTGATGGCAGAGCATTTACCACTCGGGTTTCAGGTGTTATTTTGTCCCATTCGTCCTGCAAACACGTCTGAAGCTGTGGAACAGCCCAGGGTGTTGTTGGCTCATTTTTTGTTTCAAAATTCTCCACACATTCTCAAGGCCATGCCTTTGTAATGTGTGCAGCATGTGGTTTTGTATTGTCTTGCTAAAATATGCATGGGTGTCCCTGGAAAAGATGTCGTCTCAGTGGTAAGTGCCAGTTGCTGCACGTGGCATTTTTATAGGCTTGGGTGTGGTTTGCAACATGAAAGTTGAGCTTGTATAAAACATGGTGTATCTCTGCCTGCACCAGGCGAATTTTGGGTAAAACGGAATGCTTTGTCCTTTAAGTTTCAATTTCGAGTGTTTTTTCAAACCACAGGCTTTTGGCCTAAAATGAAATTTGTTCTGATGCATTTATCATTTGTTCACCTTCAACACGAGGGCTGTGGTGGGTTCGGTGTCCATGCCAGATACAGTAACTCCAACTAGGGAGACTAGAGTACCTGAAAGAAACCCATACAAACCCGGGGAGAATATACCAAACTCCACATAGTGTTTAAATTAAAAAATGAAGGGATGGAAATGATTTAAAATGAAGGTAAAGGACACATGGGTAGCACTGTGGTGAGGTGGTTAGCACGGTCGCCTTACAACTCCAGCATCCCTGGCTCAAACCCATTGATGGACTCATGCATGAGTGGATTTTTCCTCTCCTCGTCGTCTCTTTGTGGGTTTACTTTGGTTTCCCCCCACAGTCCAAAGTGCTAGATTAATTCATGTTTGATAAGTGTGTGTATGTGTGTGTGTGTGTGGATTGCTGCCCTGTTCAGGGTTGCTCCTGCCTAGCACCGGCTTCCAGCCGACCCTGACCTGGATAAGAAATAAGAACATGAATAAGGAGTTCAGTGTGAACAGGCTGCTGAATGGTATTTCCTGGAGCATGACCTGTTCTGGGATTCCTAATAAACTTTGAGTAAGTCAAAGCAAGAGTGTCACGCACGGCCTCATTCGTGTCAATTCCACAAATTAAACCTTGAGAACTAAAAATACCTTTCGCTCAATACCAAATTAATCCTGTCAAATCCACGGTGTGCGCATGCGATCGCGTTGAAACAAGCATCTCGTGCCCTCGGTAGTGCACCTGCGTCACGGAGCAGTGCGGTCCGAGACGTTCCTTTCTTCCTTTTTTCTACCAGAACAATGTTGTTAGTTGCTAGGCAACCGACGCAAGCACTTATCGCGTCATTTCCTGCAGAGAGCTTGCTGGTGCGCTGTTTGCCACTTCAAGAGAAGAGTCGGGATGCGCGCGCGCTGTGCGACTCTCCGGTGTAGAACGCAGGGATGAAGTTACAGTGCGTAAATTCTTCAGTTTACTTTATAATTTCTCATGAAAAGGCTTATATTAAGCACGGGGATGATTAATGGGATTAAAATAATTCTGATGACATCACTTGGACGGCGCGCGGAACTTATTCGGTCACGGTATGGTGCTGTTTGTTGGGAGTCATCTTTAAATGATGGGATTTGTTTTTAGTTTTCTTTTCAATCCTTTATTGCGTGTTGTAACGCTTATTTGTTGTATTGGACTAAAAGTAGGGTATTGTACATGCATAAATTGGCCATTTGAGCAACTTTTAAAAGGATTCACATACAATTCAGGTTTTCTACACTGGTTCATTTAATGAAACTATCATTATTACAACTTATTGGACTGATAAAGACTTACATTTATTTTAAGACTTTAAGTTTATTTCACTTAAACATGAATTTATTTTCCAAATAAGAATGCACTAGCGGCATTTGGTGCATTGTTCTCCGTTTTTATTAGTGTTATTCATTTATGAAGCAACTTTTCATTCTCTTTTGTTGTTTTTTTCTCTCACTTTATTTATTAATTTTATTTTTTTTTTTTTACAAAACTCATAAACTGCTTTAAATTAAACTTTTTAATGGCATTACCAATAACTTCGTATTATATTAGCAAATTTTTTGTATTTTTGGTATGTCTGAATAACGTTTTAATCGAGCGATTCTGACTTGCTTTATTATCCTTTTAAAAACCATGACGGACAGCTTTAGCGTCTGAGACCTGTTTTTAGCGAAGACATGCCTGCGCCTTCCATCTCGGTGCGCTTCTGAGGCGCGCACGATGAGCTCGGAGCTGGACCGCGCGTCCCTGAAGTCGCGTGCGAACTCGGCCGGATCCGGTGGCCGCGCGCTCTCCGTCAACGTACAGCGACTGCATGACGCTCTCCACGTGCTGCTCGCTGACGCGGAGCGTGAGCAGTTCGCGCACTGCCTGAGCGTCTATCACACCAAGCGCAACGTTTACGACCTGGTCCAGACGCTCCGACTGATCCTGGACAACCCCACCAAAAGGCAGCTGCTGCCCATGCTGCGCCTCGTGCTCCCGCGGGCAGACCAGCTGCTTTTCGACCAGTACACGTCCGAGGGTCTCTACCTGAAATCAGAGCCGGCCACGACGGCCGTGGACGCTCACTGTACACAAAATATCACTTCAAACTCGTACACGCGTCCCCCTTCGGTGCATTTCGCCGCAGCACCCGTTTTCAGCACTGCGTTTGAAGGGACAGTGGGCCCCGAGGTAATAGAGGAGACCCGTCATGTAACCCTAAGGCGCAGCAAAAGCCACGAGGGGCTGGGATTTAGCATCCGTGGAGGGGCTGAGCATGGGGTGGGAATCTACGTGTCCCTGGTGGAGCCTGGATCTTCTGCAGAGAGAGAGGGACTGCGCATAGGAGACCAGATCATCAGAGTCAACGAGTTGGTGTTCAACCGAGTCACCCATGCAGAAGCTGTCAAGGTCAGCACTGTGTGTGTGTGTGTGTGTGTGTGTGTGTGTGTGTGGTATGAATGTGTCCTCCATGTAGGGACTAAAGGACAGATGTATAAGTGCTTTAATAAACGCACCCCCTCCCCCCCACACACATACATACACACACACTCTCCAATAACAAACACACATTCACCTGCACTCTTTTTTCTTGGTTCCACCTTGAGAGCCTAAAATGCGAAAATATTGTAATACATAATGCATTATGCAGATTTGTCAGCTGCACATGGTGCAAATACACCTTTGCACAACACCCTAAAGATTCTGTTTGGGATAAAGGTCTGAGAAAACAACTGAAGTACAAAAACTTACTTTCAAATTTATAGAACCAGTTTGGCTTAGGCCACCATTAGATTAGATTGTTTTAGCAATAGTGTGGAACCATAAATAATTGTTTCTCTAAAATGTAAGAAATATAGGAATTATAAGAAGAAAACAGAAAAAAACTGATAGGCTACAGTGGCTAGTATTTTGTATCTGGCAGCTTCAGTCTAAAGTAACTTGATCAGGAATGGTGTTTTTGGAAGGGTAGCTTTGTCTGTCTGTGATGGTAAATGTGAGATGGACTGGTAAATAATCTCAATTTGATAAATCACCTTGGAATTCCAGTATTTGTAATGCAAGTAATAATGTATTGAGTTGACCTTAATTAGAGTGGGCGGAGCTTATACTCTGTTTACCTTTGAGAGTCATGAGGAAGGATCATGGTGGAGAGGAGCATTTCAGAGCTAAAGGACTCAAAAACAACGGAAGATGAGGAACTAGTAAGTGAAAAGCGACTTTTGTTAATGGACATGGTTAGGTTTTTCAAAACCAAGCACTTATTGAAAAACATTAGGCTGAACGTGTGCTGCTCAGTGGTTGAAGTGTTGAAAAAAAAAATCTGTGCTGACCAACTGGCTCCAGTCTTCACCCGGATGTTCAACAGATCCCTGGAGCTGAAGTCTTCTCCTGCTTCAGACACTCCACCATCAACCTCAGTCACAGGAATGACAGTGAATGACACTGAATAACTACAGATCCGTTGCTTTTATGTGTGTGGCACTCGAACAACATAACAGGACACGTGCTTGACATCGCATAAGCACATGTGCAGGGATCCTGTTTGAAAATGTCAGCTTGGGGTTCAACACCATCATCCAAGAAATAGCCTCCTTCAAACTGACTATCCCCCACAAATCCATAGTCAGTGGATTATTAGCTTCTTGACAGGCAAGAAACAGCAGGTAATTCAGGGGAATCTAGCTTTTGGTATAGAGAGAGTCAATATCATTGCGTCTTCTTCTCATATCCCTGCTTTTCTCCCTCTATACGAATGACTGTACCCAAGCAAGCAGGTGTTATACTCCATGCTTATATATACTCCATCAGACTGATCCTAAATGGCAATGTGTCTGAATGTCAGCAGGACGCTGGACACTCTCAAAACTGAGGAAGAAAGTGGACTTTAGGAAACGCCCCTCAGCACTGCTTCCCCTTACACAATCCAAGAACCTCATGGGAACTCCCAATGCCTAACACTGCCAGTTACTAGGGCCTGAACTGGGAATCTGGCACATACGAGAATGTACTTTCTATGGTAACTGAAGGAGTGTGTTCTATCTTAAGGGCTGCTGATCCAATTCTACACCACAGCCATCAAACCCATGTACACATTTATCACGGCCTGGTACAGAGCAGCTACAAAGTAGGACAGAAATAGACTACAGCTTTAGTAACAACAGCAGAAAGAATAATAGGTACTCTAGGACTAGGTACTCATAAGTCCTCTCGGACTTATACCTATACTTATACTCTTATAAGAACTCAGGAAAAAAACATGCAATCACCCTCTTAAACAGTTTACAAGTGCCACATGCTGTCTCCTCTAGAAACATTGTAATGTTTCCTCAAATAGTCAATACACCCTGCTCCGTTCAACAAGTACTTGTATGAATATTAATTGCATCACAGTGTCACGCGCCAGTTGTGATACGTCAAGCATAAACATCTCAGGTCTCACTGGTAAATTAAGCTTTACGTTTAATCTAAATCTAAGTTAATCTCTATCAAAACAATTTAGTTTGGAAGTTAGTGTTCCCTAGTTTACTGTAGCCAGATTTCCAGCCTTAATGTGGCCCAGATCTACTTTTTTTAGGGCTGTGTGGACGTGTCAAATCTGATCTTTTAAAAGCAGAACTGAGTCACTTTTCTAGGTGGTCCTGGATTGGATACGTATCCAATCATTGGATATGCAACTTGAATGAGATCGTGTTTCTTGCGCCTTTTTGGCCATACGCATGTGCTCGGTGCGACAAAACAGCAACGGAGGGGTAGAAGTTTGCAGTTTGCTTGATATCTGGGAAAATGAATCAATTTAAGCAAATCCTAAAGAAACCGACCGAAATAGAGTTGTATTTGAAACAATTGCCAAATAAATGGCAAACCGCGGCTCATAATGGAACGCCAACGCCAAGGAAAAATAAAGAATCTCAAATCTACGCATGAGGAGGCAAAATACCCTAATCAGCTTAGCACATAACGTACGTACATCAGGCGAGATGTTTTCTGTTCCACACAAGCTGCTATTGCATCTATTACACCTTTATACACTGAGTAGTCTGGGATGATGTTTTTTGTTGTTGGTGACGAAGGCGACGAAGGCCTATACGTATCAGTGTGTGCATGCGAGACGTTTCAGCCACAGATTCGTTCACATTACAGACAGATGCAGGTCACTTACATTTGTGAATGTAAAGCGTCAAGAAAACCAAATCCGATCTGAGCAAAAAATCTAATTTGAGCAATGGGGCTTGTAATGTGAACGTAGCCATAATTTTTCTCCTTTTTTATTGATACTTTCCTTTAATGGCTAATCTAAAAGATAGTTGGAGTAAAGTGCATGAATAAGACTGGACTTGTTTAAAGAACATGAGAGTCGAGATTGATATGAAATTAATTATGCTTAGTCTATGCTGATACCTGTGGTTGTGTGATTGTTAGCATTTAGTGTGAGCTTAAAGCAGCAGGATTACATAACGGCAAGAGCTAGTGATGTGTTCAAGAGGGAAATAATGATAGGCATCTCGTCGGTTCTCACTCTGGCTCTATGTGTGGGCTGGCAGCAATGTACTTCTTTCTGAACATAGAATCTAGATTTGACTGAGAAGTGTATCGTGCTCAGGCTCTTTCATGCTTTCCCAGCTGTGCTTTGTCTTGCTTTCCCATTCTGCCATTGTTGGCTTGCCAGTTTGAGTAATACATTGCACTGTCAGAACTCAATCCCTGCCAGCAACCAGCACAGCAATATTAATGCTACACAATACATCTCAATGCTTTAGCGCTGAGAAACATCCGACTCCTGGTATCCACATGAATTATAATATGTTTTATTCAGGGGAGCTTTTACAGTGTGATTATTTACTGAAAAATGCTTCACATTGCACATATACCATGTGTTTACATGACGTTTTTATCATTTCCAGGAAGATGTGGGCTGGAGAGCTGCATTTTCCTACATGGCTGTCATCTGACCCTTTTCCCCTTCCACAGCAGGCTGATCATTTACAGCCTATGTGCCCCTCCTATAAATACTCTCCTTCCTGTTCATTTTCTAGTTCGGTCTCGGCACTCTATCTTGTTTCTCCCGTCTCCTGGATTCTGGATTCTGTTGTGCTTTTTTGTGTGCCACAGTATGTGCTGCACAGGTAATGTTGTGTTAGCTTATCATTATGTATCAGCGTTGTGTGATAGCTCATTGTATGTTAGTGATAGTCTGTTGTTGTGCTTGTCTTAGCATTGTTTTATCCCTTTACCATTATAAGTGTGTTTTGCCCTGCCCTGTTAACATTATGTATATTAGCATTTTACACTGCTCACAACATTTATGGAATAATGTATAAAAATATGAAATGTAAACAGTGTATCTGTTAACTTTAGCTTTTTAGTTTGTTTTGGTAGCTTTAGTTGTTAGCATCTCTGTTTATGTTTGTGGGGGTTATCGTAGCGGTTTAGCCTGTGGTTGTTATTATTTATCCATTGTCTCTAGTTAACTCAGTCTAGTCTCTTAGCTCATTCCATCACTTGTAAGCTTAATTCTTTAGTCTTTCAGTTGTCACTGTTTGCACTTTGTGTACAGTTAATAAACCTTACAAAAGCCATTCCCCTTTTTATACCACAAATGTGACAATTATCTCACAAGACCATGAGCTAGCAGTAGCTGTGTTGAACATGACTAATAGATGTTCAGCAGGACTGCAGGTGTGAGGTTGGGTAATGTTAGCTAGTTTGTTCTAACCACAATATGACTTTTAGCAGTCTGTAAACACAAAACACATTTGGAAGTCTAGTTTGTCTAGTCTAGTATTATGCTAATATTGTTGTGCTAGTCAGCGTTATATTGGTTTGTCTTTTTACTGTCACTCTACATGGTTTAGTACCCTATAAAATGTACGTGCCTAAATTGCATATCTTTTGTGCCTTCACTTGCTGACACCAACATAACTTAGAACCATCGTTAATACTAACAATTCTCAACTAATTGAGAATTTAATTCTGACCTAAAGCTGACCTTCCACACCACACTGAACTCCACACCAAAATACCAGTGTTCAGCCATTCAGGTATGCAGGAACATGCCAATGTTTAGTACATTAAGGGATTTTTTTATATCTAACCTCTCCATTTATGTGCGCTTAATGTAATCCAATCCACAATAATGTACTTGTTTATTTGCTTAACATTTGTTTGATCAGATCATTAATCAGAATGTGCCTTCTATTTTGCCCTGCTGACTTTGTAAAGTTCCATACCCATGTGTCCTTTCAAGACCAACTTTTTATGTAACGTTGAAATGTGAAAGTCCGTGTTGTGACACAGTCACACGGGAACAGAACGTTCTCTCACATTCCAAGTGAAAATGGAAATGAATACTGAAATGTGTGTGGCTATTAGTATGTAATTTAACTAATTATTTAAACGATTACCTTCCTCGCTCAGTCAGACAGGAATTTATTTTGGTTTGGCCTCAATAAGTCTTTATTCTGATTGAGAACGAGCTAGCAGGAAATTACACGAAAAAATTCGAAATATTCGAAAATATTTGTAGGGACTGACTTTCATGAGTATTCTAGGTACTTTCTATTACATTTTTTTGTATCCCCAAACCTTAATACCACTGCCAATTCTGGAAATATGGAATTTGGTTCTTTCCAATTAAATGTGGGGGTTTCAGCAGGTTTTTGTTTTTTTCTTACTTTCTAAAACAGTTTTTTTCTGTACTGGTTATGGGATTTTTTTACTAGACGCAAGTGAATATCAGTGAATGAATCAAATGGCTTGTCTCATACATTGTCCTGAGTATTCCCAAGAAAAGGTTTTCCCAAGATTTGGTGATAAGGGACAATTGGTGTGTGGTTGGTACAGTGGTTATAGAAGGGCTGCATTTTGTAGAATGACTTCTGTAATTTTTACTTCGGATACTACTATGAGATTTAATGTAAACAAAATCCTTAGTGACATGCTCTGATTAAAGCTAGCTAGCTGCACAATGACTGTCTAGCTGCTTTCTGTAAATGTTTATGGTAGTCAAGTTTGTGTTGGGACACGAGGTAACAATAGTTCCGATTTAACTGAATTTGAGAAAGGCAAATTCAGGTACATTGAGTAACATATGAATTCATGTAAAATTCCTTAGTTTATAAGTACATAAACAGCCCCAGTATAACCGTCAGAGCAGTGCTAGTTGTGCGTCTAGTCTGGACAAACATCAGAAGCATGTCATTGAGGTCTTACATCCAAACTAACATGGCCTTGTTGGTCTAGATTTCATAAAACAAATGCTGATCTTTGTTGTGTTTTAGCATGAAAGATTTAAAGATTTTAAAGATCTTTATTAGGATATTACACTTGTTATGGGCACCTATCCTAATGACGGTATAAAATGTGAAACTGGCATAGATGAGTAGAAGACACTCAGTGGTGGTGCAGTCTCTGCACATCATGCCAGTTCTTCAAAGTGAATCCCTATCTCTTGCTTATCAGGCACTGCCTATTTTCCTTAATTAAATCCAAATTGAGCTGCTCTAGCGTTAAGAAGAAGTAGGACTCGCTCCAGTCAAGGCTTCAGTGCCTCAGAGCGTAATTGTTTCTGTCTAATTGGGTTGGCGTGCTAAGCTAATAGAGGTGTAGGGAGCTTCTCCAGATGAGAACCGCTGCGCTCGGTTATCCAGTGGTTCCATTCTGTTTCTCTTCAGGAATTAAATAATTCATGACAGTGTGTAATTAGGCAGGCTGTCTTTGAGGTAGGGCGCACACGCAGCGTTGTAATTTTACTTTCTCTGTTCTCTAATACAATAAAGCTTAGCTTAGCTTAGCTTAAGTGACATAAAACTTTGTTTCAAGGTTGTGTGTCATGGGGTGAGAGAGCTTTAAAAACCTCCAATAACTTTAAATGCTTTAAAATGAACAGATGTTCAGCTGTGATTCCAGATTTAACCTTCCTTCCCATGCGTCCAGTTTGGGTAGCCACTGTTTTTAGCAGTGAATGTGCCTTAATTACATTTTTTCTACGACTTTCACTAGCTTTTGAAAAATGCTGGTATTAAATTACATTGGCTCGGCTACAAATGGTTTTGAAATGATTCTGCTAATACATTTTCCAATGCCTGGTTATTACGGTATGTTTTACTTTTAAAACCTCAGTTTGCAACTATAGCAACTTGGCCAAGTAGCATACCAATAACAGTGTTCATTTGGTTAGCATGACCACATTATTTATCACATTTCAGTTCATTTTAATGATAGTGCTATTGGGTGGGCTTGGTATGTTGGCACTGCCTCTTTTAACTGAGCCAACATACCAAGCCTACTTTAAAAATGACTTTGAGTTTTTATTTGGTTTAGATTAAATTGGTTGTAATTTAAATCTGTCTCTAAACAAATGAAACATTAAACATTATTTTTTAGGAAGATCCAAATTTTCCCACAGTTTAACTCCACAGTTTAGCAGACGATGGCTGCTGTCTTACACTAGCTTCCTATCTGTCCGGTGTTATGCCATCCTTTCTTTCTGTCTCCAGCCTTCCCTGGAGATCATTCATATTCCTTGCCTTGTACTCATCCAGAATATTAATATCATTTGGGTATCACTCTGCCTCTTGTACACAGTCCCAAGTCTACAGTACTGTTCCAGTGCTTACTATAAACATGACCTTTTTATTTTGGATCCCAGTATTGATTGTGAACTGACACTGCTATTTAAAGTTTTGCCACTTTTAAACCTTTTTGTTTATGCAAATGTTTAGCAAGCAATAAATTTATTCAGTAATACTTGCATGAGGTGAGCTCTCTTATCACATGTGCATACTTAAGCTTTGTGAAGGACACCTTCAACAGATGTGATTACAATCGCTGATGATGACGGTGCTGCTGATGAATGGTTGCATAAGTAGCTAATGTCAAAATATCCATGACTATATATATCCCTGTTTTCAGAACAAATCAATATGTAAATTACAGTTATTTTGACTCAGAAATATTTTATTATTCCTGAAAAAAACCTCTGTTTTATATGGAATTATTTGAATAGAGAAAGTTGAGCATGTCTTGTGTGGTGACATTATATATATATAAAATAAATACATAGAGGATCTTACAAGTACTGCTGGATAATCTGATCCTGTCCATGCTCCATCACTGTCAGTGTGTTTGGCACTCTTGGGTGATCATACACCCTACTGAACAGTCAGTTTAACATGCTTCTGTTCACTTACTACTTTTGCATATAATTTGTGTAACTGAACAACTTTGCTTTTTTGACGATCTTGTTTAGTGAAATATAGTTTTTAAAAATGTAATCGCTTCATGTTAATTTTAGAATGGTCTGTCTCTCTTTGTGTAAACAAGATGAGAAGTCAGTGAATATACAATGTCCAAGACAGGTGGGTTGAAATAAGAATCAAAGAAAAGCCTCAAATAGAAAGAGCAGGCAAGGAAAAAAATAAGCAAGTCTTTATACTGATTGAAAGTGACAGTTAAATGAGCCGTCTGCTGCAGAGCACACTGATCAGCTGAATCGCATTGAAACCTATGCACATCTTAACTAAGACCCCAGCTGAAGAAAAGCAATACATCCTTTTCCAATTTATACAAAATGCAAGTCTTTTCTAGTCACATTTGCTAAAAAGTGGTTCTATGCTGACAGTTACGTTTTGAAAGGCAAAGAAGAAAAATCTAAATGGTGCGTTTTCTTACACCATTGACCCAGTTTACCAAAGCTATACCATCCAGTTTTGGCCTATTTAGACAATATGTTTTGTATTACTCCATACATTATATAAAAATAAAATGCTGTTTCAGTTATTGTAAAATGCAGCTATAATTGGATTCTTTCTAAGAAAATTGAGTTTTCTTAGTAGATGATGTTGAAAGCCAGTATGGCTTCACAAAGTAAACAACATGAAAGTGGTCTTCAATGAGATTCCCAATTTCACTGCTTAATGAAAATGAGTGGGAGGTATAACAACAGATAATGATTATCCACTTTAAAAATTGTTTAGTGCTTTGTCAATATTTATGTCCCAGCCATTTTCAAGAAAAAAGATGAAGAAATGTGACTTGGTTAAATAAATTGTATCCTGCTGGATACAGCTAAAGTACCAGTGATGTGTCATGTGAGGCCCCTCCCTAGTATTTGTGACAATATAATGTCATGTTTTTGGTTTCTGTCTAACGTTGGTAGTTGCATTGCATGGTCATTGCACTCTTTAAATAATATTAATAGTGTTCAGGTACCAGGCATGGTGAGCTAGCTATATCTAAGTTAGTAAATCCTTCACTGAGCTGGCGATTTCTAACATGGTACCAATGTGTCTTACCAACAAGTCTTACCATTGATTCCCTCTGGTAATCGTCCACAGAAATACTGAGATGATTCAGTTCTGGATTTTATGCATATTAATTGTAATTCTTACTTGAGATCTTACTTAAATGTTCAGAGTTCCTCACAGTACTTACTCAAGGTGATGGTATGGTGGACCTGATACTTTTTAGATGGAAGACAAAATATCATTAATAGACAGTGTTATGAAGACAAACAAAGGTGTGCTATTTACAATTGGACAGGTGCATGCACTTAATTACATTTACAGCTTTTTACAAATAAGTAGGGAAAAGTCATAAACACAAGTCACTTGCACAAAGCACATCTCTAAACACATCGTTAGAATAGCCAGTAGTCCAAACTAACAGAGCTAACAAGCAGGCTAGCACACAAATGGAGTCTAATTTCCATTATAAAGTTTTTTCGCTTGAGAGAACTTGAGCTCTGTTATTTCTGTTTCACACTCTTACTAGAGTTCCATAGCACTTTTGTTAGAGTAATAATGTTCTGTCTCTTTACTGAATATGTCTATAGTGGAATGCACATTCAATCAAAGCTATTTGAAAGCTGAAAGCACTGCTATTTCTCATTTAGCTCTGTTGTTTGCACAGAATTAAACTTCCTAGGAACTAGGAACTTAAGTTCCTCATTTATCTTTAAATGAATAAAGTAAAAAAAAAAAAAAAAATTATATAT